>PIJE02005418.1:15000-18999 GCA_002895965.2 Coryphaenoides rupestris
GCAGCATGCTAGCCCACCTGCAGCATGCTAGTCACCTGCGGCATGCTAGCCCACCTGCGGCATGCTAGCCCACCTGCGGGGTCACCTGGTCACCTGCAGCATGCTAGCCCAGAGGCTCCGTCTCCCAACACACCCCCGAGGTTCAAAACACAGTCCCGTTCCTCGCGCCCGCGAGTCTCCGCCGCTCATAAATGTTAACGCCTTAATAAAAAAGAAATGCATTAATAAAAGCGCAGGTCATAAATATAAAGAGACGCGATCCATCTCAAGGTCGGGTTGTTGTGGTCGAAAGGCGTCTGTCCGGGGTTACAACATTACCGGACCTCAACCATCAACAGGTCAGAGTCTGTTTGAAGCCAAGAAGTTTAATGGGTTTGATCACAGCTAAAGTCTCAGTGGGTGTGAGTCACGACGACTTCACGACAGCCCCGGGTTCTCTCAACGACAAGGCAACGACTCCTGCCCTCCCCCCCGCTGGGCTCCCCGCCAAATTCTCTCACCCTTGGCGGCCCCGATCACAATCACATCATCGAAGTTTCTAGCTAGAGAAGAGTATATCCGGGAAGAGTGAGGACCGTAATCGTCCGTGAATGTCTCTGAGAGGCCTGGCTGTGAGGTTTAAGTGACATTCAGAAGTAGGAAATCACAAATAAAACAATCAAGAGAGACTGCCAACAAGATATCCCCGGCCGCGTTAGGGCGCCAACGCACCACAGCGCGTATAAGGTATTGGGGTCCTGCCCCACCCCCCCCCCCGTACCATCTTACCCTGTCCCACCCTTCCTTCCACGTTACAGCACACCCCTCTCTATGGGTGTATATGACCGGCAATCGTTTTCAAAAGGCAGCCACTTAACCGGGAATACATATCGGCGAGTCCGAGTCGTGTAGATGCTAGAGGACTCCAAGTGTTGTGTCCGAGGGAATAACGAATAACGGGGAGAGGGGGGGGGGGGGGGGGTGGGAGGGAGGAGGAGGTGGAGGGAGGGAGAGAAGGAGAGAGGGAGAGAGGGTGGGCTGGGTGATTGACAGCGGCGGCCGACAGCCAATAAGCCGCTGCAGATTTACACCGGGACCTAATGATGAAGCCTTCACGGCCCCCGACGGCACGACATAAATCCCTCCGATCACACGCACACACACACACACACGCACACACACACACACACACGCGAACACACACACACACACACACACACACACACACACACAGAACACACACATCTACACATGTTGAGATTACGAGGTGTCAATGGGGAATTACCCTTCAGAGTAAATGTTGTATAAAACCTGCGATTGTCTCTGAAGTGAAGGACAAGATGTGAGTACACTCACTCACACACTTGCCACCTCTTCCCTTACCGTCTTCTCCCTCCCTCCCTCCCTCCCTCTCTGCCTCCCTCCCTCCCTCCCTCCCTCCCTCCCTCCCATGCACTCTCAGTGACCGCCTCACCCCGTCATAAATGCAGAAGCTTGGCTCTGAGAGCAGCACACAGGAGGAGGAGGACCCCCAATCCCTCCACCCACCACCCTCCACCACACCACCACCCTCCCCCCCACGCCAGCCGGTCTCTCGGGTCGTCTGCGGTGCTTGAGTGCAACCCGGAGTTAGTCGAGGCTGGTCGAGTCTGTCCACACGAGCACCCCAGCACCCAGCCACCCAGCACCCAGCACCCAGCACCCAGCACCCAGCACCCAGCACCCAGCACCCAGCACCCAGCCACCCAGCACCCAGCACCCAGCACCCAGCACCCAGCCACCAGCGGCCCTATAAGATAATATATGATAATAATAATAATAATATACAATAATAAAAACGATGCGCGTTATAATAGAATAGAGCCAGGAGGGCCTTCTGGGTAAACAAGACGAGAGACCGCTCATGAGTTAATCGTCTCTCTCGTCAGCAAAGACTCTCTCGTCTACACACACACACACACACACACACACACACACACACACACACACACACAGACAGACACACTGACACACACACACACACACTACACACACACACACACACACACACACACACACACACACACACACACACACACACACAGACAGACAGACAGGACAAAGTAATGAGACAGAATAAAGAAGATAAAAATCCAGATATTGCTCCAGTCTCTCTCTCACTCTCTTGTTTTGTACGTAGATACACAAATACAGTGCTGTGTGTGTGTGTGTGTGTGTGTGTGTGTGTGTGTGTGTGTGTGTGTGTGTGTGTGTGTGTGTGTTTATGCAGACAAAACATTAGCGTGAGTAAGTTGCCCCGGCGGCGCGGTGTGAGCGAGGCTCGGTCAGGCTCCGTCCCCCACAGAGAACCTCTGGAGCAACGAGTCCATTATCTCAACGTAGGAAGTCGCCATTTTACCGCCGTTATATTCTTTTCCATTCTTTCATTTTCACCGCACACCTTTCTAACATCTCATATTTCTTCTCTTTTTTTTTCCCCCACACCTCCCTGACTCCCTCACCTCCCTGCCTCCCTGCCTCCCTGACTCCCTGACTCCCTGACTCCCTGCCTCCCCCTCCTCTCCTCCTCTATAAGGTCTGTGCGTTCATACACAGTAAACAGCATCCAAGTGAGACAAATAAAAAATAAGAAAAATAAAATATAAAAAAAGCGACCACCATCACACAAACGCTGCCGCTGGCGAGAGAGAGAGAGAGAGAGAGAGAGAGAGAGAGAGAGAGAGAGAGAGAGAGAGAGAGAGAGAGAGAGATCGCTTTCCACCTCCTGCAAGCAGCGAGGGGAGAGAGAGAGAGAAGAGAGAGAGAGAGAGAGTTACGTCTGGCGTGTCGGGGGTGCCGGGGAGGAGGGTTAACAGATACGACTCGGCTCGACAGGGAGGAGGAGGAGGAGGAGGAGGAGGAGGAGGAGGAGAGGAGCTCGCCGTCGGTGTTGTGTGTGTTTGAGCGATCGACAGGGAGGAGGAGGGAGGAGGAGGAAGAGGAGGAGGAGGAGGAGATGTCAGGCCAGCACGGAGGGGGAGCAGGCCGTTTACAGCGATATGTGATATACTGTACGACGTTTTCCTCTCCATTTTATTCGCAGGCATCCTCCTCCTCGCTCCTCCTCCTCCTCCTCCATCAGCCCTGGGTGGGTGGAGGGGGGGTGGAGGGGGGAGGAGCTCCATAATGCCTCATGCCACTGCAGTAGCTTTCATGGAGGAGGTGAAGGTCTTCCAACACAGATATAAGCAGCGTGTGTCACATTATTAAAAATCAGCCATTGTGTTGTGTTGTTGTGTTGTTCTGCATAGCAGTACACACACACACACACACACCCACAATTCAGCACACATTCTTACACTGATCACCGACATATGATGGTGTCTGGTAGGGTGTTCTGGGTGTCGATTTGCGGGCGGTTGTGGGGTGTCTGGTTGTGGGTTGGGTCTGGTGTGGTGGGTGTGGTGGGTCTGGTGTGGTGGGTGTGGTGGGTCTGGTGTGGTTTAAGCACAGCTACTGGTTCAGCGCGAGGATTAGATCTGAAGGTTCCTCGGGTGTGTATAGATCGAGAGGTCGGTTGTCGTGTCTTAGTAACTGGAGTCTGGCTCGTTTGAAGATTAGGACGTGGTTGGTTGGGAGTGTAGTGTAGGGTCTGGAATCTTGAATTGCGCATGGGTGTGTTAGAGATTTGGGTTGGCAGGTCTGGTTGTTCGAGGAAAACCACGACGAGTGGGTGGGAATGTGGGTGAGGGTGTGGTGGTCTGGTGGTGGTTGGGGGTGTGGTGGTCTGACACTAGAGAAGTGTGGTGGTGTATGGTCGTGGTGGGGGTGTGGAGTGGGTGTGGTGTGGTGGGTTGGGTGTGGTGGTATGTGAGCCATGGTGTGTGTGTTTGTGGATGTGGGCATGTAGGGTGGAGTTGGTGTGTGGGTTCTGAGGAGTGTTGGTGTGGGTGAGGGAGGTAGAGAGATGTGGTGGGTTGGTGTGTGGGATCGTGAGGTGGTTAGAGAGGAGAGAGAGAATAGAGGAGAGAGAGAGAGGAG
>PIJE02005419.1:0-2500 GCA_002895965.2 Coryphaenoides rupestris
TTGAGCTCTCGTCTTCTTTTCCTCTCTCTCTCTCTCTCTCTCTCTCTCTCTCTCTCTCTCTCTCTCTCTCTCTCTCTCTCACACACACACACTCTCTCTCTCTCTCTCTCTCTCTCTCTCTCTCTCTCACACACACACACACTCTCTCTCTCTCTCTCTCTCTCTCTCTCTCTCTCTCTCTCTCTCCACACACACACACACACACACACACACACACACACACACACACTCTCTCTCTCTCTCTCTCTCTCTCTCTCTCTCACACACACACAAACACTCTCTCTCTCTCTCTCTCTCTCTCTCTCAATCTCCCTCTCTCTCTCTCTCCTCTCTCTCTCTCTCACACACACACACACACACGCCACTCTCTCTCTCTCTCTCTCTCTCTCTCTCTCTCTCTCTCTCTCTGCGCCCCGGACTTTGTGCCAAACCATCCCACCGCACCGCAGGAACCGTCGCGTCGGGATGTTTTAGGATATTTACCATATTTTGTATTCATCATTCATCTTTTGGACTTCAAGTGACGGACACATTGGAACGATCTGCGCCTTTTTATTCCCCCGTGTGTGCGTCATGGCACTGTTATCTTCACCTCTGTGGTGTTGAAGCCTCTGTTTGCGCGTCCTCCTCCTCCTCCTCCTCCTCCTCCTCTTCCTCCTACTCCTCCTCTTCCTCTTCGTCCTCCTCCTCCTCCTCGCACCGCGCATCCAGCACCCAGATATGCGCCGCCGTCCCGTCCTCCTCTGGTGACTCCGAGGAGGACCGCCGCGGACACCAAGTTAGATGCTGGATCTCCTCCTCCTCCTCCTCCTCCTCCTCCACCTCCCCGGGCTGTAAAGATGCTGAGCGGCGCCCTGCTGCTCCTCACCGTCTCCAGCCTGTCCGCGTCGCGCACGGAGAGCCGCAGAGGAGACATCTGCAAGCAGCGCTGTCCGTGCGAGGAGCGGGAGAACGTCCTGAACATCAACTGTGACAACAAAGGCTTCACCACGGTCAGTCTGTACCAGGCGCCGCCGAACAAAGTGTCCCAGCTCTTCCTCCACGGCAACTTTCTGTCCCGGCTCCACGCCAACGAGTTTGTGCATTATGGCAACGTGTCGTCCCTGCACCTGGGCAACAACGGCCTGCAGGAGATCCGCACCGGCGCCTTCAACGGGCTCCGGTACCTGAAGAGACTCCACCTGAACAACAACAACCTGGAGGTGATTAAAGAGGACACCTTCGCGGGCCTGGAGAGCTTGGAGTACCTGCAGGCGGATTACAACTACATCAGCGCCATCGAGCCCGGCGCGTTCAGCAAAGTGAACAAACTCAAAGTGCTGATCCTCAACGACAACCTACTGCTGTCGCTGCCCACCAACGTGTTCCGCTTCGTGCTCCTCACGCACCTGGACCTCCGCGGCAACCGCCTCAAGACGCTGCCGTTCGCCGGCGTCCTGGAGCACATCGGCGGCATCATGGAGATCCAGCTGGAGGAGAACCCGTGGAACTGCACCTGCGACCTGATCCCCCTCAAGGCGTGGCTGGACACCATCTCCGTGTTCGTGGGCGACATCGTGTGCGAGACGCCGTTCCGGCTGCACGGCAAGGACATCACGCAGCTCATCAAGCAGGATCTGTGTCCGCGTCGGAACGCCGGCGAGCGCGTCGTCCACCCCCCCTCCGACTCCAACATCCAGGGGGGCCCGCCGCCGCCGCCGCCGCCCGCCACCTTCCAGCCCGGCGTGATCACCCCCACCCGCATCCCCAAAGCCTCCCGCCCGCCTAAGATGCGCCACAGGCCCACGCCGCGCGTCAACTCCAAGGACAAGCACGTCTTCGGGCCCATCATGGTGTACCAGACGCGCTCCCCCGTGCCAATGCTGTGTCCCAACGTGTGCGTTTGCACGTCGCAGAACCCCGACAGCGGCTTGAACATCAACTGCCAGGAGCGCAAGTTGCACAACGTCAGCGAGCTGAACCCGAAGCCCTCCTACCCCAAGAAGCTCCACCTGACGGGCAATTACCTGCAGGTGATTTTCAGGAACGACTTGACTGAGTACAGCTCACTGGAGCTGCTGCATCTGGGCAACAACCGGATAGCGGTGATCCAGGAGGGGGCCTTCGAGAACCTGACCAACCTGAGGAGGTTGTATTTGAACGGGAACTACATCGAGTCGCTGTCCCACTCGCTCTTCATGGGCCTGCAGTCGCTGCAGTACCTGTATCTGGAATACAACATCATCAAGGAGATTCTCCCGCAGACGTTCAACGACCTGCACAACCTGCAGCTGCTGTTCCTCAACAACAACCTGCTGCGCTCGCTGCCCGACAGCGTGTTCGGCGGCACCATGCTGACCCGGCTCAACCTGCGGAACAACCACTTCTCCCACCTGCCGGTGCTCCGCGTGCTCGACCAGCTCTCCGCCTTCATCCAGATCGACCTGCAGGAGAACCCCTGGGACTGCACCTGCGACATCGTGGCGCTGAAGAACTGGATGGAGCTGTCCAGCACCAGCGT
>PIJE02005419.1:7500-16694 GCA_002895965.2 Coryphaenoides rupestris
CACACACACACACTCGGGAGGGTTGGAAACATGCGCCGCCTTGCACACCAATGAGGAGCCTTTCGAGCTCAGAACACTCTCGCCCCTCATCACCCAGCCCAGCGTCTCTGAGTGTGTGTGTGTGTGTGTGTGTGTGTGTGTGTGTGTGTGTGTGTGTGTGTGTGTGTGTGTGTGTGTGTGTGTGTGTGTGTGAGTGTGTGTGCCAGTGGCTGACTGGATTACTGTGTGTGAGTGAATGAGTGGAATGCCGTTTCTTTGGAAAACTGTCATACAGACGATCTGATCCTCCCAAATCCCCCCCCACCACCATCTCTCTCTCGCCCTCCATTTGATTTAGCAGACACTCTAGCAGACGCAGTATATATAGATATATATATATACAGTATATATATATCTCCCTCTCCCCCTCTCCCTCCCTCTCTCTCTCTCCCCCCTCCCTCTCCCTCTCATCGCCCTCCCTCTCTCTATGTCTTACTCTCTCCCGCTCTATCTCTCCCCCCTCGACCTCTCTCTCTCCCTCTCTCTCCCTCTCTCTCTCTCTCTCCTCCCTCTCTCTCTCTCTCTCTCTCTCTCTCTCTCTCTCTCCCTCTCCTCTCTCTCTCTTTCTCTCCATCTCTCTCCCTCTCATCTCCCTCCCTCTCTCTATGTCTTACTTTCTCCCTCTCTCTCTCTCCCCCCTCGACCTCTCTCTCTCCCTCCCTCTCCCTGGTCTCCCTCTCCCTCCCTCTCCCTGGTCTCCCGCTCTCTCTCTCCCTCCCTCTCCCTGGTCTCCCTCTCTCCCTCTCCCTCCCTCTCCCTGGTCTCCCTCTCTCTCTCTCTGCTATAGACTACCATAGTGACAGAGAGCTCTACAATACATTGGTATTCCTATACTGTGCTGCTATGTGTGGATAAGCAATCCGGAGATGACTTTGACGCATAACGGCCAATGGTCTCGTTTGATTTATAGCCGGTATTTTCACAGGCCCTTTGTGTGTGTGTGTGTGTGTGTGTGCATGTGTGTGTGTGTGCATGTGTGTGTGTGCATGTGTGCATGTGTGTGTGCATGTGTGTGTGTGCACGGGCCTGTATGTGAATAAGTATTGTGTTCATACCGTGTGCATCAGTGGCTTCCCGCCTCGTGATTGTAATCATTTTTCCTGTCACAGAGAGGCACAATTCGATCCGTTTCTCCCTTACTTTCCTCCGCGGATGCTTTGTCCGTCGGCGTGCATCGCGGCCAACGCTCCGGGGATGTTATTTTAGCTCCCGCTCCACTTAAAGGATAACTTTGGGACACGGACAGCAATTTTTGATCGGAATCGGCTCCGGTACGGAGGCGGGAAAAAGCGGCCACGTCGGCATCGTAACCCCTCTGGGGGCGGCGGGGGCCTGTCAACATACGTCCTCGAAAAAACGCTTTTGTTTGTCACTGACGGCCTCCACCTCCCCCAACAATATATATATATATATATATACCGTTAAGCAAGATGACAAAGTACTTCAACGTAGCACAGCCAACTCGTCATAACTTTGTCATAAAACTGGACATGAAAAGGCGACGATGAAGAAGATATAACGAGAACACGATCGTAAAGTATCCCGATTTTAACACCGGCTGCGGGTGTGATTATCCATTACAAGCCGTGACTGAAAAGTGTTGTTTTGTGACATAGTGACATCACAAGTGGGAGATGCATGCACAGATGTGATGTCTGCCATCGGTCTTCCCCCCCAGTGGACTGACCAACTGGGAGGCTTAAAGTGATGGGAACGTTGTCATGGACTACCTGGTTGGGATGGACAACGGTCTGGATGGCCAGACTGGTGAGAGTTTTACGTATTCGTTCACTCTTATTGGGAAGGCACAATTATTAAACCACGAGGGTGGCGCCAGGGTGCTTGGGCCCAGAATGGGAGGGGTTGGGTTGTCTGGTTGTTGTTGGTTGTAGGTCGTACGGCGACCTGTCGAATGCACGTCGTATCGGCGTGTCATCGTCGTAACGGCGGTGTCAATCACGTCGTATCGTGTCAAGTGTCAATCACGTCGTATCGGCGTGTCAATCACGTCGTATCGTGTCAATCACGAAATTTCGTATCGGTGTGTCAATCACGTCGTATCGTGTGTCAATCACGTCAATCACGTCGTATCGTGTGTCAATCACGTCAATCACGTCGTATCGTGTGTCAATCACGTCAATCACGTCGTATCGTGTGTCAATCACGTCAATCATGTCGTATGGTGTGTCAATCACATCAATCACGTCGTATCGTGTGGCAATCACGTCAATCACGTCGTATCGTGTGTCAATCACAATCTTCGTATCGTGTGTCAATCACGTCAATCACGTCGTATCGTGTGTCAATCACGTCAATCACGTCGTATCGTGTGTCAATCACGTCAATCACGTCGTATCGTGTGTCAATCACGTCAATCACGTCGTATCACATGTCAATCATGTCGTATGGTGTGTCAATCACATCAATCACGTCGTATGGCATGTCAATCACATCGTATCGTGTGTCAATCACTCGTAATCGTGTATCAGTCAATCAGTCAAGTCAAGTTCAAGTATTTTTATTGTAACTTCACAGTTTACACGTGTGTATAAGCAATGAGTTAAAAACTTTATGTGCAAAACGCCCGACAGCCGACAGTAATTATAAGAATAGTAATTATAAGAAATTACAAAATAGAAAAAATATATATAGGATTCTATATAAAATAAGTAAATTAAATCTAAAGTACACAGTAAATACAGTAAAATATACAGTAAAATATCCATACACATATAAATCGATGTACTAAAATATACATTGTTATATGCTGTATGCTGACATTCACAGAATGTCACGGGATACCTTCAGACAGTCGACACAACACTAGCACCAGCAGTTGGCACCAGGACTAGCACTAACACCAGCACCAGCACTAGCAGTAACACTAGCACCAGGACCAGCACTAGCAGTAACACCAGCACAGCACTAGCACCAACACTTAGCACTAGCATTTAGACATTGATGCCGAACTTGTTCAGCAGCCTGATGGCCTGACTGTGGAAGCTGTCTCTGAATCTGCTCGTGTGGCATTTGATACTGCGGTATCGCCTGCCTGACGGTAGAAGTGTGTACAGTTCGTGGCTGGGGTGGTTATTGTCTTTAATAATCCGTTTGGCCTTGGCCACGCACCGCCTGGTGTATATATCCAGGAGGGAGGGAAGCTCACCTCCAACGATGTACTGGGCCGTCCGCACCACCCTCTGTAGTGTTTTACGCTCCAGTGCGGTGCAGTTCCCGTACCAGACGGTGATGCATCCTGTGAGAACACTCTCGATGGTACAAGAGTAGAATGTTCTGAGGATGCGGGGGCACATGTTGAATTTCCTCAGTCGCCTGAGGAAATACAGGCGTTGTTGGGCCTTTTTCACCACGTGTGTGGTGTGCGTGGTCCATGTGAGGTCCTCGGAGATGTGCACGCCGAGGAACTTGAAGCTGCTGACCCTCTCCACTGCAGCTCCGTCGATGGAGATGGGGGCGTGCTCTCCTCTCCGCTTCCTGTAGTCCACGATCAGCTCCTTGGTCTTCTTGACGTTGAGGGCGAGGTTGTTTTCTTGGCACCACTGTGCCAGTGATCCAACCTCCTCCCTGTAGGCTGTCTCGTCGTCGTCGGGCATCAGACCCAACACTTCGTGTCGTCAGCAAACTTGATGAAGACGTTGGAGCTGTGCATAGCATGCAGTCGTGGGTGTACAGGGAGTACGAGGAGAGGGCTCAACACGCATCCCTCAAGGGAGCTCCAAGATGTGAGGGTCCAGCCGGCTCCTGGAGTTGGTGCTGCCCATTCACCCTCACCACCTGCGGCCGGCCGACAGGAAGTCCAGTATCGCAGCTGCACATGGTCGCGCCGTCGCAGGCCTAGACTCCTGAAGTTGGTGTCGCAGCTTGAGCAGGAACTATCAGTAGTTGACACGCTGAGTTGAAGTCCACAACAGCATTCTCACACAACAGTTCTTTCCCCTCCGGTGAGAAGAGGGCAGTGTGAAGTGCCATGGCATGGCAGTCAGTCGGTGGAGATCTGTTTTGAACGGTAAGCAAATTGGGCCATGGGTCCCAGCGTGGCAGGACAACTGGAACAAATGAAGTCCTGACACAGCCCATCTCGAAAGCATTTGCTGGCAATCGAGGTGAGGGCTACGGGTCTCCAGTCATTCGGGCAGGTTACCTTGGGGTGTTTAGGGACAGGAACGATGATGGACATCTTGAAGACCTCGGGAACAACAGCCTGGGACAGGGACAGGTTGAAGATGTCTGCGAAGACTCCTGCCAGCTGGTCTGCGCATGCTCTGAGGACGCGCCCCGGGATGTGGTCTGGGCCCGCCGCCTTCCGGATGTCCACCCGCTTGAAGGCTCTGCGCACGTCAGCCTCTGAGATGTTCAGCAGGCTGGCCTCCTCAGGCAGCGCTGACTTCGGCGGGCTGCTGTTCACGTCGAACCGGGCGAAGAAGGTGTTTAGCTCGCCAGGGAGGGAGGTAGAGGAGTTCTCTACACCGCTGGTTCTCCCTCTGAAGTCAGTGTGTCAATCAGTCGTATCTGTGTCAATCACGTCGTATCGCGTGTCAATCACGTCGTATCACGTGTCAATCACGTCGTATGTGTCAATCACGTCGTATCGTGTGTCAATCACGTTGTATCGTGTGTCAATCACGTCGTATCGTGTGTCAATCATGTCGTATCGTGTGTCAATCACGTCAATCACGTCGTATCATGTGTCAATCATGTCGTATGGCGTGTCAATCACATCGTATCGTGTGTCAATCACGTCAATCATGTCGTATGGTGTGTCAATCACATCAATCACATCGTATCGCGTGTCAATCACATCAATCGTGTATCGTACGTCAATCACGTCGTATCGCGTGTCAATCAATCGTATCGTACGTGTCAATCACGTCAATCACGTCGTATCGTGTCAATCACGTCGTATCGTGTGTCAATCACATCACGTCGTATCGTGTGTCAATCACGTCAATCACGTCGTATCGTGTGTCAATCACGTCAATCACGTCGTATCAGCATGTCAATCATGTCGTATCGTGTGTCAATCACATCAATCACGTCGTATCGCGTGTCAATCACGTCGTATCGTGTGTCAATCACATTGTATTGCTACCAGGCCTCTAAGATTTAGAAATGAATAACAATATTACAATATTTCTTTTTTACTTTTTTCAATTCCATAAAATTAGCTCTTATCATTTTCACCGTCTATTTTATGCACCTAATTAAATTTAACAGCACAATGGGTGTCTGGGCGTCTTTGACCCAATTATAGTTTCCCAACTGAAGTACATTTGCGTTGAGTCGACCAAAACACTTAAGTCTGAACAAAGGTACGTCCCAGCCAATCAGACGGCTGTTGCTATGCAGTTTGTGATGCACGTCTCAATATGGATCAGCGATCAGGTGACGAGCGGTAATTAGCGACCTTCGCTGCGGCGGAGAGATGCGGTGTAATTACGATATGAAGCTAACGACGGCAAAGACACAGACTTGGACGGATTAATTTGATTAGCTGGAGCTTGACCTGCTCATTAAGTGTCTGTTGTTATAACTGTGAGACTGTTGCTGTTCATAGAAAAAGCAAATTTTTACACTTTTTATCCGTAGTAATGGCCCCACGGTCGCTGTGTTTACTCGATTAGATGAGGCAGGCGTACAAAAAAATAATTAGCATCACTTAATTCCTTTCTTCCACCCCCTAATTTCTCTGTAGACCCCCCATTAGCATTTGTTGTGGTGAGTCCTGCATCAATACTCCATTACCTTCGTCTCCACTAACTCTCGTGGGCGTCCGGTACGAGATGGCATCTCTGTCTGCAGAGGAAGGAGAGGAAGGAGAGGAAGGAGAGGAGAGAAGGTGTCTCAGAGGAAGGAGAGGAAGGAGAGGAGAGAAGGTGTCTCCGAGGAGGTGAAGGCAGATCCCACTTAGTTTCTGCTTTGTGTTCCTGAACTCGCGGTCCAACACAGGATCTCTCGCCGCACTCCCGTCTCTCACATCCTGACGCTGACTCTCTCTCTCTCCTCACATGTTCCCTCTCTCTCTCTCCTCTCTCTCTCTCCTCTCTCTCTCTCTCTCTCTCTCTCTCCTCACATGTTCCCTCTCTCTCTCTCTCTCTCTCTCTCTCTCTCTCTCTCTCTCTCTCTCTCTCTCTCTCTCTCTTCCCTCTTCTCTCTCTCTCTCTCTCTCTCTCTCTCTCTCTCTCCTCACATGTTCCCTCTCTCTCTCTCTCTCTCTCTCCTCACATGTTCCCTCTCTCTCTCTCTCTCTCTCTCTCCTCACATGTTCCCTCTCTCTCTCTCTCTCTCTCTCGCTCGCTCGCATCAGAAAGGACTCAATTGACTCTGTCGTGTTCCCTAACAGTAACGAAGGGAGGACGGGAGGAAGGAAGGAAGGAAACAAGAGAGACGGAGAAACTAATATCCGAGCGGAGCGAGGGAGTGAAAGAAACGAGTGAAATAGGATAAAATCAGCCGCATAGAGAGAGAGAGAGAGAGAGAGAGAGAGAGAGAGAGAGAGAGAGAGAGAGAGAGAGAGACTGGTACTCATTCATTTAGCATCCCTCCCCATCCTTTCATCCGTCCCTTTCCAGAGCGGTGGTGCTCAGTTAGAGTCGGTTGGGATTCTATCGTCAGCTCATCTCCCCGTTCAATTTCCTCCCTAATTAGCTGCCTTTCATTCCTGGAGGAATGCGCTGTCTTCACTCCGTCAGAGTCTCTCGCAGGCAGGCAGGCAGGCAGGCAGACAGGCAGGCAGGCAGGCAGGCAGGCAGACAGGCAGGCAGGCAGGCAGGCAGGCAGGCAGGCAGACAGGCAGGCAGGCAGACAGGCAGGCAGACAGGCAGGCAGGCAGGCAGGCAGGCAGACAGGCAGACAGACAGGCAGACAGGCAGACAGGCAGGCAGACAGGCAGGCAGGCAGGCAGGCAGGAGCAGAGGCAGGCAGAGCAGGCAGCAGCAGACAGGCAGGCAGACAGCAGGCAGGCAGGCAGAGCAGGCAGAGCAGGCAGGCAGGAGGCAGACAGAGAGGAGAGAGAGAGAGAGAGAGCGAGGGTGAGAGGGAGAGAGGAGAGAGAGAGAGAGAGAGAGAGAGGGGATTTGTGTGTGTGTGTGAGAGAGAGAGAGAGAGAGAGAGAGAGAGAGAGAGAAGGGAGGAGGAGAGGGGACATGCAGGCAACTTAGCAATTATGAAACTCGTTCTATTAGCCTCGTAACTATGAATGGTCAAAAACAGCTCTATTCTTATCTTTATGTACCACAGTGATATATTGCTGTCTCTCCTTCAACAAATGTACTCTTTGTAAGTCGCTTTGGATAAAAGCGTCTGCCAAATGCCCTAAATGTAAATTATTAATTTAGGCTACCGTGGTGTTCCTCACAACGTGGATACACTTTAAATGCTGACTTTACTGCAGTATGTTTGTTGTTTTGGTAATTGTTGTCTCTTCTTCTCCCTAACTTACTAAAAGACTTGACTTCATCAAAATTAAATGTGTGTTTCCTTTGCTTTTCCTCCAGTTGTATTTTGATACTCTGGGAGCGTTGCACATGATTTCAACACAGACAATACAAAGTACAGCCGTACTTTATACCCTTAGATTCACTTATCAACCCTCAGTACCAACATACGTACTGGAACCTGGTGGTTTTATAGCTTTATATGGACTTCATCAAACCTTTCCTCTGTCTTATCATGTTATACAGTGATTGATGTGTATTCTGGTTCAAGCCGCGCACTGACAGAGACCTTTGGAACACCATCATGAAGGTTTTAGACGTACTTAAATGTTGTTCACAGTGTCCTTCCTCTCTCTCTCGCTGTCTCTCTCTCTCTCTCTCTCTCTCTCTCTCTCTCTCTCTCTCTCTCTCTCTCTCTCTCTGTCTCTCTCTCTCTCTCTCCCTCTCTCTCTCTCTCTCTCTCTCTCTCTCTCTCTCTCTCTCCGTCTCTCTGTCTCTCTCTCTCTCTCTCTCTCTGTCTCTCTCTCTCTCTCTCTCTCTCATCCTACAACGCTTTATTAGGGATCTTCCTTTTCTGTCATTTGAACTTTTATATTTTAAAACTCCACAGGGCAGTATACATTGTCATCACAGAGAAGATAAGGTACAGTTTGCTCAAATTTATATTTTCTTCAGATTATCGGCCCTGAATTCTTCTCATATTAATACATTCATATTAAATGAGGTGCTGGCCGACATGTTGAATCTGGGCTGGCCGACAGGTTGAGTCGGTGTTGAACAAGATAATTACAGATCTGAATATAGCATAGTTTATAAAGAGTGACAATCAGAATCTGTGAACTCGAGATGTGAGACCAAGAGTGTATGAGGGGATGTTTGAGACAGGTGATTGCTGAGAGTGATGACATTGACATCTCAAGTATTGAAGCGATGGGTGCTTGACCGACATGTGATGACAGTCGGTGGCGTGAGGGACCACATTTGTTGAGAGGAGAGAGAGAGAGAGACTGGTACTCATTCATTTAGCATCCCTCCCCATCCTTTCATCCGTCCCTTTCCAGAGCGGTGGTGCTCAGTTAGAGTCGGTTGGGATTCTATCGTCAGCTCATCTCCCCGTTCAATTTCCTCCCTAATTAGCTGCCTTTCATTCCTGGAGGAATGCGCTGTCTTCACTCCGTCAGAGTCTCTCGCAGGCAGGCAGGCAGACAGGCAGGCAGGCAGGCAGGCAGGCAGAGGCAGGCAGGCAGGCAGACAGGCAGACAGGCAGGCAGGCAGGCAGGCAGGCAGACAGGCAGGCAGACAGGCAGGCAGGCAGGCAGGCAGGCAGACAGGCAGGCAGGCAGCAGGCAGGCAGGCAGGAGCAGCAGGCAGGCAGGCAGACAGGCAGCAGGCAGACAGGCAGAGCAGACAGGCAGGCAGGCAGGCAGGCAGGCAGACAGACAGGCAGGCAGGCAGACAGGCAGACAGGCAGGCAGGCAGGCAGGCAGAGGTCTGACACACCAGCGTTGTTGAGCGTGAGGGAGGGAGAGTGAGAGAGAGAGAGAGAGAGAGACGGCCGTGGTGTGTGTGTGTGAGAGAGAGAGAGAGAGAGAGAGAGAGAGAGAGAGAGAGAGAGAGAGAGGAGAGGGAGAGAGAGAGAGAGAGAGAGAGAGAGAGAGACAGACCTTAGTTTCTGAAACTGCCGGTGTGCTTCGGAGAACA
>PIJE02005420.1:0-18981 GCA_002895965.2 Coryphaenoides rupestris
GCCCCATCAATGTAAACATTTGTATCCTGGAGAAAGAGCAGATCTTCCTTGTGGGGGGCGGGGCAGGGGGGGTGTGAAACTGTGTTAAAGCTCTGTTAGATTATGCTCTTTCTCTTCGGTCTCTACCAGGTGGCAGTCCCTGCCGGGCCTCTGCTCGGGCGCACTCTCTACTAGGGGCTCCCGGGGGCTCCCAGGGGTCCACGCTCTCCAGGGAGGAAACATGCATGCATTACAGGCATTAAAATGCTCTCTGCTCATCAACTCGTAAGCCCAACCATCTCCGGTCCGGAACCCTCTTGGTCCGAGTCCGAGTCCGGGTCCTTCAGTCTTGGTCCTGCGTCCGTGATCCTGGCCGGTCGCCTCCATTCAATTAGTTGGTGGTTTTTCATAGTGGTTTGTACTGGTCAATTCTTGGTTATTAGACAAGAAGAAGCTAAGTCTGAGGTCGAAGTACCCATGCTGTCGTGCAAAGGTTCCTTAGCTCAGTCTAGAATAACCCACGTAAGCGGTCGATCCCTGCGAACCATGCAGTTTTTGTTTTGAGGATAAAGGGGCAATCGATTCCCGGTTTAATTCCTGATACTTGCCACAAATGCCACAATGACGCCTCACCACCGAGATCCAGACCCCAGGGCCTTCACATGCAACTCCAACGAACTCAAAGCAGTTCGTTGGGAAAGAACGAGCCACCTCTCGATCGCTATACACACAATCTCCAGCGAGGTAGATATCTGGGCAGAGTTAGGTAGACCTGTGTTGTATGATTGTAATCTTAAACTGTTTATTGATATTGTCAGACGATATTGTAAACACGTTTTGCCTCCGTCCCTTATGCTTTGATCTAAAGTCCGAGTGGATCCCCGTCTATTGTTAGATCTGTACATGCCCCTCTCTTTTGGTTTTCTTCCCCTTTTACTAACAAAGGCGCATACATCTCATTTTAGTGTTTGATATTGGTGTTAGAAGTGAGTGATTAATCACATGCATACCTGCTGGTATAATGGCAGATTGGTGGGAAACCTGGAAAACGTGGCTCAGGATCTAGAAGGACTGGGCTCCCCCCTACGGACGCCTCCAGATGCCCTGAAGAGGGCCTTAGGATTCTCCCGGTAGAAGAGCTTAATCAGAGTGGGGCCTAGGATGAATCGAGTTGGGACCTAACATCTCTCCTCCGGGCTGGTATCCCTTCCAACCAACCAGGAACTGAAACGTTGTCGGCGAGTACCGATGAAGGGAGACTGTTTTGGACGTATTGAATCCAAGGGTATCGTTTGGCTCCAGCAGGTGGCATTCCCGGACGACAGACACCGCAGAGTGACCTCCAGCTTCTGGTTGGTGCGTTCCAATTCGTCCGTTGGTCTGTGGGTGAAACCCTGAAGATAAACTGGGAGTTGCACCGATGAGTTTGCAAAAGTCTTTCCATAAGTGAACTGGGAACTGTGGGCCTCTATCAAAAACAACATCCATTAGGTAAGCCATGAATCCTAAAAACATGATTTATTAAGAGTGCTGTCATGTATTTCAGCTAAAGGGAGCGTTGGAAGTGGGACAAAAGTGAGCCATCTTTGAAAAGCGATCCACTATACTGAGGACAGTGAGTGACAAAGTTTATTGCGATGTGGACCAGGGGCGGTGAGGCACAGGCAGGGGTCATAAGAGGCCAGCTGCTTGTTGGTTGCTTGTCTTATTCCTGGTACACACCTCGCAGGGCTGCCGCAAGGTGTTTACATGGATGACAGACGAGCAGAGAGCTGTGACTCCAAGCAAGGACCTGAGAGCGAATGCAGAGAGGCACATGAAGGCAGTTGGCACCTTGTGATCCTTAGCAGACCTTTGTGACAGGACGACCATAGCCCCGACATCAGACGCGTCTACCTGGGCTGTGGAATCAGAATAATCAACACCAGTGCAGTGGTAAACCTGGTTTTGAGAGAGTTGAATGCATTGGCCGCATCCGTCATCCCATTGCTTAGAGGATGTAAAGGCTGAGAGGAGAGGAAATGGTCCTTATAGTTTCTAATAAATCTCCAATAAAAATTGCCAAAACCCCAAAACCAAATTGTCACATACACATACAGGATAATGCAGTGAAATGAAAAAGTGTTGATGCCCAGCGGAATGTGCAACAGAACAAAATATCGCAATTGAAGGGAAAGAATCAAATGTCCACAGTATTTACAGTCTTTACAGCAAAAGGAGCAGCTTTTTTTGGACCTGAAGCAGATAGGCAAATAAACAGCAAGCAAATAGGCAAATAAACAGCAAAAGGGATATAAACAAGGAGGCATATCAACAACAAGTATAAATAAAATAATAATGTAATAATATAAAAGATTTAGTGTCAAGCTATGTGCATGGGAGTGGGCAGTGTGTGTGTGTGTGGGGGGGGGGGGGGGGCTAGTGAGGTCAGAGTTCACAGTCCTCTCCACAAATGGAAAACTCCATTTTAGTCTGTTCTAGCAGCGTGACAGCGGAGGTGCTTGCCTGACTGCAGAAGTTTGAACAAGGTTGTTGTCGGGGTGCTGAGGATCCTTCATGATCCTGCAGGCTCTGTTTCGACACCTCCTGGAGTACAGTTCCAGCAGGTTGGGGAGTGTAGTTGTCACAGAGGGAACACTGTGAAATTTGATTTAGTGGTTAGAGTTGCTGTGTTTTCCTTTAGATTAATATTAGTGTTACTTTTACTTTTGTGCAGTTTGTTGTGGATTATTTGCTTTGAGTGTTACATTTGTATGTGATTTCGGGTGTTGCCTTTGCTTTGTGTGCAGTGGGTTATTGTGGTGGGGATTGTGGTATAATTGGTGGACACACTGTCCAGAGGCGTAAAGCCCGCAGGCGAAGGCAACTGCCACTCAGTGAAAATGTCATTGTTATTTCCCCAATCTCCTCCTCCTCAGAGCTGAGCAGTAACCAAACTCCCTCTGATTCTAACAATAAACAGGAGGAGGCCAAAATAGATTTTATGAATATCAGATCGCTTTCAACTAAAGCGCTCTTGGTCCAGGATCTAATTGTTGAGCATAGGTTAGATTTCCTGGGCCTGTGTGAGACCTGGTTAAAACCAGAAGTGTATCTGCCCCTAAATGAAGCTACTCCACTAAATTATGTGAACTCACAACTATCACGTGAATCTAGGAAAGGTGGTGGAGTGGCGCAGATCTCTAGCTCAAAGCTGGTCCTAAGACCAAAGAGCAGTTACACGTTCTCATCTTTTGAAGTTCTTACTTTTAGCTCCTCAGCTCGCATTAGGCAGAGAGATCACGGCATTGCAGACTCCTTTTTCTTGGCTGTAGTCTACCGCCCTCCGGGCCCTTATTCAATCTTTGTGGATGAGTTCTCTGAGTTTGTGGCTGATCTTGCAGCCTACTCTGACAATGTTCTGCTTATGGGGGATTTCAACATCCATGTGAATAACCCATGTGACTCTCTTGCGAAAGCTTTTCTGTCCATTATAGACACATTTGGATTCACACAGCATGTTCAGCTACCTACCCACACCGGTGGAAACACATTGGACCTTGTCCTGACTCGTGGAGTTGAAGTTACAGATTAAGTGTCTCTCCTTATACTTCAGCTCTCTCCAATCACTGTCTGCTCACTTTCCAGGTGGTTGTATCTTGCCCAAGGGACGACCGCCAGGCTACCTATAGCTGCCGTCGTATCACCCCTGACACCTCCACAGCCATGGCAGATAAGTTACCCCTGTTACTTGCTCCCTTTTGCTGACTTCAGGGGTTCAGTGGATTGTCTCACCAATGAGTTTAACACTGCTTTATCCGCAGCCATCGACTTTGCTGCTCCTCTTGTAGCTAAAAAGCGGAAAAGCAAAAAGACCAGCACCATGGTTTCAACGAAGACACGCGTACCCTCAAACGCGACTGCAGAAAAACTTGAACGCAAGTGGCGCTCGACTAAACTTGAAGTCTTCTACCTTGCATGGCACGACAGCCTGCTTAGCTACAAAACTGCGCTAACCAACTCCAGAAATGCCTACTTCTCCAGTGCATCAACTTAAACAAGAACAACCCGAAGTTCCTCTTTGACACTGTAAAAGAGCTGACGCAAAAACAACCCTCACAACTTGGACTCCTCCCTCTCAGCGAGCAACTTTTCTGGAGTTCTTTGATCACAAAGATCGAATCAATTAGGAAAGACATTGATCGCGTCTCTCACCACTCATCCTGAACATTCGTCAGGTGCGGTGGCCACGCATTCTCCCTGAAGCTACTTTCCAGCAGTTTAGCACAATCTCGTTGGATGAGCTTTGACAAGCTAATACAGGCATCTAAACAGACTACCTGTTTGCTCGACCTTGTCCCTACCAAAGGTTCTAAAAGAACTTTTCCCCAACGGTTGGAACGGCTAGGCTTCAACATCATGAACCTATCATTGTCGACACGGCTTCAGTTCCCTCTAGCTTTAAGTGTGCTGTGGTAAAACCTCTACTCAAGAAGCCTGGCCTCGACCCCGAAGCTCTCAGCAGCTATCGGCCCATCTCTAACCTTCCTTTCCTCTCTAAAGTATTGGAAAAAATTGTAGCTAGCCAAATCATCAATCATCTGACGGCAAACAACTTATTTGAACCATTTCAGTCTGGTTTCAGGAGCCTATACTCTACTGAAACCGCTGTGACCAGAGTGGTAAAACAATCTCCTCCTTAGCATGGACAGCAAATGCAAGCTCCCTGATGGTGTTGCTTGACCTCAGCACTGCTTTTGACACAATTGACCATCGCATCCTCCTTGAGCGTCTTGAACACTGAGATGATTATCTTGCTCCTGGCCTACCATCACAACTTGACCTCTGTCACTCTCCGCTGGCTCAGCCAACTCTCGGAGTAGCATGATCTTGCCCATAGTGATATTCTCAACATCCCTGTCTCGCATCACCACAACTTCTCTTAGGAGCAGTCCCCGCGCTACCCCATTATAAGCATTTGCCTGAACGTTCAGTGATCAGAGCTCCGTCTGCACCTCTTGCCCCCGTAGTGTGCTTGTCAGCCGTTTGTCACTATTGGCCCATGCCCTATGGTAACATCCTTTCACCAATACATCGCATCTGCGAGCAGCATCGTAAAGTCGTCTCATCAAAACAAGGCCAAACTGCAGGCTTTGTACTATACAATCCTGGTTTATGGACACTACTCTACGAATCATCGTATCATGAACATTGCGTCGCAAGTACATGAAGCTGCACACGTAAAAGGCTTGTTTCCCCAGCGTCAACAGATCCGTTGTCCACTGCTCTTTGCAATCTACATGCTCCCTCTTGGCGATATTATTCGCAGCTTTGGCATTAGCTTTCACTGCTATGCGGACGACACCCAAATCTACATTCCCATTGGATCAAAAGACTCCCCCCGGCTCCAACAGATCCAAAAGGTTGAATCCTGCCTCGCTGCAATCAAAAGATGGATGTCCCAAAATTACTTGCAGCTTAACACGGGGAAAACTGAGATGATTATCTTCGGCCCGAAGCATAAACAATCACAACTTGATGACGTCACACTCTGCCTTGAGGGATCCACTATTGCCCAAAGCTCCTGCGTCAAGAATCTTGGTGTTCTGCTTGATCCTACGCTTTCTTTCGATCAGCATGTCAAAAGTATCACCAGAACTGCTTTCTTTCATCTTAGAAACATTGCCAAGATCAGACCAATGCTATCCGCTGCGGACGCAGAGACACTCATCCATGCATTTATATCATCCAGACTGGATTACTGTAATGCACTGTTCTCTGGCCTACCGAGCTCTACTACAAAAAAGCCCTCCAGCTTCGACAGAACGCTGCTGCTAGACTTTTAACCGAGAACTAGGAAGTTTGACCACATTACTCCTATTCTCACTTTCCCCTCCACTGGCTCCCAAATAAATGCCAGATCAGATTTTTAAGGTGCTACTTCTTACCTACAAGACCCTGCATGGGTCTGCGCCATCGTACTTGAAGGACCTTATTGTTCCCTATTGTCCTTCTTGGCCGCTCCGGTCCTCAGGAGATGGCCTTTTATCAATTCCAAAAGTAAATAAAAAATCAGCAGGAAACAGGGCGTTCTCTTATCGAGCACCCTATCTGTGCAACAGTCTGCCACCTGTAATCAGGGAGGCTGACTCTGCTGATATATTTAAGGCGAGACTAAAACCCACCTATTTACCCTCGCTTTGGCTGCTAGGAGTGCCCTCAGCTCTAATTACAGCTAAATCAATGACCGTTAGCAACTAGCCTACCCTAGCTGCCGATGGGTACTAGGTCTGAGGATACTTGTATGTTCCCTGCTTACTGTGCTCCATCTAACCTTCATGTTGTCTCCATTATCTAGGGTGCTGCTGTGATCGTGACTGGATACCTGGCCACCTCACCTGACGGCTACCAGCTTGCTCTCCAGCCAGCACCCCATCACATTATTACTATTTCATTTACTATTTGTACTTTGTCGAACCAGAGCCTGCAGGATCATGAAGGATCCTCAGCACCCCGACAACAACCTTGTTCAAACTTCTGCAGTCAGGCAAGCACCTCCGCTGTCACGCTGCTAGAACAGACTAAAATGGAGTTTCCATTTGTGGAGAGACTGTGAACTCTGACCTCACTAGCCCCCCCCCCCACACACACACACACTGCCCACTCCCATGCACATAGCTTGACACTAAATCTTTTATATTATTACATTATTATTTTATTTATACTTGTTGTTGATATGCCTCCTTGTTTATATCCCTTTTGCTGTTATTTGCCTATTTGCTTGCTGTTTATTTGCCTATCTGCTTCAGGTCCAAAAAAAGCTGCTCCTTTTGCTGTAAAGACTGTAAATACTGTGGACATTTGATTCTTTCCCTTCAATTGCGATATTTGTTCTGTTGCACATTCCGCTGGGCATCAACACTTTTTCATTTCACTGCATATCCTGTATGTGTATGTGACAATTTGGTTTTGGGGTTTTGGCAATTTTTATTGGAGATTTATTAGAAACTATAAGGACCATTTCCTCTCCTCTCAGCCCTTACATCCTCTAAGCAATGGGATGACGGATGCGGCCAATGCATTCAACTCTCTCAAAACCAGGTTTACCACTGCACTGGTGTTGATTATTCTGATTCCACAGCCCAGGTAGACGCGTCTGATGTCGGGGCTATGGTCGTCCTGTCACAAAGGTCTGCTAAGGATCACAAGGTGCAACTGCCTTCATGTGCCTCTCTGCATTCGCTCTCAGGTCCTTGCTTGGAGTCACAGCTCTCTGCTCGTCTGTCATCCATGTAAACACCTTTGCGGCAGCCTGCGAGGTGTGTACCAGGAATAAGACAAGCAACCAACAAGCAGCTGGCCTCTTATGACCCCTGCCTGTGCCTCACCGCCCCTGGTCCACATCGCAATAAACTTTGTCACTCACTGTCCTCAGTATAGTGGATCGCTTTTCAAAGATGGCTCACTTTGTCCCACTTCCAACGCTCCCTTTAGCTAAATACATGACAGCACTCTTAATAAATCATGTTTTTAGGATTCATGGCTTACCTATGGATGTTGTTTTTGATAGAGGCCCACAGTTCCCAGTTCACTTATGGAAAGACTTTTGCAAACTCATCGGTGCAACTCCCAGTTTATCTTCAGGGTTTCACCCACAGACCAACGGACGAATGGAACGCACCAACCAGAAGCTGGAGGTCACTCTGCGGTGTCTGTCGTCCGGGAATGCCACCTGCTGGAGCCAAACGATACCTTGGATTCAATACGTCCAAAACAGTCTCCCTTCATCGGTACTCGCCGACAACGTTTCCAGTTCCTGGTTGGTTGGAAGGGATACAGCCCGGAGGAGAGATGTTAGGTCCCAACTCGATTCATCCTAGGCCCCACTCTGATTAAGCTCTTCTACCGGGAGAATCCTAAGGCCCTCTTCAGGGCATCTGGAGGCGTCCGTAGGGGGGAGCCCAGTCCTTCTAGATCCTGAGCCACGTTTTCCAGTTTCCCACAATCTGCCATTATACCAGCAGGTATGCATGTGATTAATCACTCACTTCTAACACCAATATCAAACACTAAAATGAGATGTATGCGCTTTGTTAGTAAAAGGGGAAGAAAACCAAAAGAGAGGGGCATGTACAGATCTAACAATAGACGGGGATCCACTCGGACTTTAGATCAAAGCATAAGGGACGGAGGCAAAACGTGTTTACAATATCGTCCGAGAAGATCAATAAACAGTTTAAGATTACAATCATACAACACAGGTCTACCTAACTCTGCCCAGATATCTACCTCGCTGGAGATTGTGTGTATAGCGATCGAGAGGTGGCTCGTTCTTTCCCAACGAACTGCTTTGAGTTCGTTGGAGTTGCATGGTGAAGGCCCTGGGGTCTGGATCTCGGTGGTGAGGCGTCATTGTGGCATTTGTGGCAGTATCAGGAATTAAACGGGAATCGATTGCCCTTTATCCTCAAAACAAAAACTGCATGGTTCGCAGGGAGTCGACCGCTTACGTGGGTTATTCTAGACTGAGCTAAGGAACCTTTGCACGACAGCATGGGGTACTTCGACCTCAGACTTAGCTTCTCTTGTCTAATAACCAAGAATTGACCAGTACAAAACCACTATGAAAACCACCAACTAATTGAATGGAGGCGACCGGCCAGGATCACGGACGCAGGACCAAGACTGAAGGACCCGGACTCGGACTCGGACCAAGAGGGTTCCGGACGGAGATGGTTGGGCTTACGAGTTGATGAGCAGAGAGCATTTTAATGCCTGTATGCATGCATGTTTCCTCCCTGGGAGAGCGTGGACCCCTGGGAGCCCCCGGGAGCCCCTAGTAGAGAGTGCGCCCGAGCAGAGGCCCGGCAGGGACTGCCACCTGGTAGAGACCGAAGAGAAAGAGCATAATCTAACAGAGTCTATTAACACAGTTTCAGCCCCCCCCCCCCCCCCCCACAAGGAAGATCTGCTCTTTCTCCAGGATACAAATGTTTACATTGATGGGACAATAAAACCATTTGGGATACCGGGAGATTAAGCGTAATGGGGATGATGGAAATGCCAGCACCCTTGCATACCTTTATGACCTGCAACACAGTCTCAGTCCCATCAAACCAGGCCAAAGAAGAATGAATTTTTACCACAGGAGGAGGAGGAAAGCAAATTAGAAAAAGATAAAACAAAACTAAATAGGGATCTTTCCTCATAGTAGTAGACCAATGATTGGGGCTTCAAACATTATCTGAAAAGGTTAGTGAGTGGAGGATCATGGGGAAAATGGCTGAGGCCCTACACATGCATGTACGCTTCATTTCAAACACACACACACACACACACACACGCGTACATAATTGTGCACACACACACACACACACACACACACACACACACACACACACAATGAGAGCGAGGGCCAAGCCTACGAGGAACATGAATAATGGAGAGTGTGTGTGGCATCAGAACCTTCTGTCTGAGCTTGTTTTGCAAAATAAACTTTTTGACCCCTGAGTCACTGTGACTGGTGATTGACACACATGTCACATTATTGTGTTTGTGCGTGTTCATGTGCATGTGTGTGTGTGTGTCTTTCCAAACAAAGGTGCCTTCAAGTGTGTGTGTGTGTGTGTGTGTCTTTCCAATTCTATCCTGTTATCCAGTGTGTCCTAAATGCAAATTAGCAAACAAAGGTGCCTTCAATTGTGTGCGTGTGTGTGATAATCTCAATACAATATCAAACAATCATATTCAATTTCTTTATTCTTTGTTTTTTGTCTTCATGAAAGATGTTCAAGGATAGATAGCCTAGTACAGTATTTAGGGAGCCTAGCACAACGTTTAGCGGAATTAACTTAAATTATTGTTATTCTTCTTCACAAGTGTGTCACTGTTTAGAGTGGCCCTGTGTTGTGATGTACATGTGACAATAAAACACTTTGACTTTTGACTTGACTATTTATGCCTGGCCAAGTGGACCTAAAGCTACACCACTATTTATCTAATGATCTGCCTAACTGGTAAACTGACATTTGTAAACATGGCCACTGTACACAACATTTCCGTAAAAAACCTTCTACAGACCAAATGAAAGTAAGAAGTGCATTGCTTCATAATGTTTCAAATAAATGAATGAATGAATGAATGAATGAATGGATATTTGGCACTATGTATGCCAATGTTTAGCAACAGACAACCAGTGTGCCACACAGTTCAGTTCTTGGCCCTCTTCGAATTCTCACTACACATGTCCACACTGAGATCTATGAGGTGTATGATCTCTCCAAACACTTTTTTTTTTGCAATGATCTGTATCTTTCCTTTCTCCCAGAAGTCTCACACACATATTTGTCTTATAGAGACATCTGGGGGGGAGGCAGTAGCTCAGGCGGTAAGATTGGTTGTCTGGCAACTGGTTCAATCCCCAAGCTCTGCCTAGCCAAGCATTGAGGTGTCCCTGAGCAAGATGCCTGCTCCTGATGTGTTAGTTGTTAGCACTGCTGTCAGTGTATGAGTGTCAGGCAACAGGTATTCTTTGCTATGTGCTTTACACACATTGCTGCAATAAGCAGTGATTGTTATCCAAAGCGATTTACAGTGGCGTCTTGCTCAGGGACACTTCGACACTTAGCTAGGCGGGGATCGAACCAGCAACCTTGAACCGCAGATTCAGAGACAGCTTCCACAGTCAGGCCATCAGGCTGCTGAACAAGTTCGGCATCAATGTCTAAATGCTAGTACTGTGCTGGTGTTACTGCTAGTGCTGGTCCTGGTGCTAGTGCTGGTGCTGGTGTTAGTGCTAGTCCTGGTGCCAACTGCTGGTGCTAGTGTTGTGTCGACTGTCTGGGAAGGTATCCCGTGACATTCTGTGAATGTCAGCATATAACAATGTATATTTTAGTACATCCATTTATATGTGTATGGATATTTTACTGTATATTTTACTGTATATTCCATTTCATTTTAGATTTAATTTACTTATTTTATATAGAATTCTATTTATAGTTCTATTTCTATTTTGTAGCTTTACTCTATTTTGTATTCTTTATAATTACTGTCGGCTGTCGGGCGTTTTGCACAAAAAGTTTTTAACTCACTGTTTATACTCACGTGTAAATTGTGAAGTTACAATAAAAATACTTGAACTTGAACTTGAACTCTTACCTCCTCAGATAATGCCACCTACTGCAACTGGAATGTTGTGCAACTGGAATGTTGTGCAACTGAGTCTGTTTCGATTGCATGTACCATCTTGAAAACCATAAAGGAACATGGCAAGCAGACAATTAAAACTGACAATGATCGTTTTCTTTTGAGAATGTGGAAATTGAGTCATGCAGTTTCAGATTTCAGACTCTGCCTCTTCCTCAGAGGACCTGCTGGTCGTGTTCAGGAGTTCCTCAAAGTGTTCTTTCCACTGCCCGGCAATACCCTCAGTCTGAGTCAACAGTTCTCTATGTTGAACTACTACAAAAACTACTACAAGTGTCAACTAAATTGGCAAAATCCAAAATAAATAAATAAATAAATTGATCAATATATAAATGTAATGTAAATCAAATAAAATCCTGAATTATCAAACACATCTGCAGGTTAATTTCAAAATATAATATTTTCATTTCATATTTCCTAATTTCCCAATGTATGTTGAACAGGTGGACATAGACACTACCTCATCCACATAATAACCAAGACTAGTTTTAGTTGGGGAAACGGCACTTTGTAATTTGTCGATTAACTACCAATCACGTCTTAAGACTGGTACTGGTCCCCCCCGCTCCCCCGCCTTCGCTCTCCCAACCCTAGCAATAACTTGCGTGTTTGTACGTCTTGGCACTTAATACAAGTATTTGGCATTGTTTAGCTAATTGTATGTTCTGAGATGATTGTACTGCAACCAGAATGGTACTTCTGCTCTTATCCCAGCTATTAAGCAATTATGAAACTCGTCCTAAGATAGCTCTTGTATGTCGAGATACGTCCTATATTGTTGTTTTCTGCAGTTTCCATGAGCTAGAGCATGTATTTCAGCTGGGGTGCTTTGTCGTGTCTGATTGTACGGTAAATCAAAATGGAATATCAAACGAATATCGAATTTCAAACCCACTTCACCGCGGTTCTATTCTTATCTGTATGCACCACAGCGATATAGTGGTGTCTCTTCGTACCTCTGTAAGTCGCTTTGGATCAAAGCGTCTGCCCTAAATGTAAATGTGATGGATGTTCACCACGTCGCTAATTCAGAGCATGAATATCTGTTGAATATCCAATATCAGATTAAAAATACCCTTCTACTGAGACGTGTGATGTTTTTAATCAACTGTCCAACGTCATTTCACAATGAAGACTAAACAAGCGGTCTTGACTGTGCGCTGGGCTGGCCGCTGTTTGACTGTGTGGCATTTCCCTGCCTCAGATCATAACGTTTCTCTTTTGTTTAATCAAATACCGTAGTCCCTGTCAAACCTGACTGTTGGCAAAACAGTGAGAGAAGGTATGTGGTGATGGTTCTTCCTCAAGCAGGGATGGATTACCGAACGGGCAGGTAGCATCAGTCGTATGTTTGAAGACTAAAAGACACATTTTGTATGAACAATGAAGTCGCATTAGATGTGCAGTTTGTTTCATATTAATTGTATCTGTAGCCTAAGTGCTTTTCATGCCAAACGTATAAAACTGTAATAAATGTAATGTAACACAGCCATAAAAAAGTGAAACAACACAACAATAACACTAATTTGTTTAAAACAGTTATATTTCAAGTTTCAAGTATTTTATTGTCACTTCACAGTTTACACGTGAGTATAAGCAGTGAGTGAAAAACCTTTTTGTGCAAAACGCCCGACAACCGACAGTAATTATAAAGAATACAAAATAGAATAGAACAAAAAATAGAAATAGAACTGTGCAAAATAGAAATAGAACTATGAATGAATATATGCCTACAACAAAGCAGAATCACAGAGATACATTTGACAGGTATTGGATTAGAATAAATAATATAAAAGATTGAAGGGCCCAGAAGCATGGTCAAACAAAACAAAGAGGAGGATCTTAAAAGCTTTGCTAAAATGGAGAGGGCTCACATGAGCTGTTGTGGATGAGCTGTTTCTTACTAAAAGTTGTTTTTTTTGTTCATAGTTTTACATTGTCCATGTTTTATCTCAAATCATTCACACACCTAACTAGCGCCAAACACATTTCTCAATCATATCACTTGAGAAAGAGAAAATGTTTAAGCACTCAAGGGTCACAATGTATTACTACTCCTATTCTGAGGGAGAGACTACACCCTCTATATATGTTTAGCTTTTGCCTTTCTGCAAGTTGTAGAAGAACATTATACTCTTGCCCTCCACTATGCTGGCCAGTTCTAAAACGTTTGTTTACGAGCTCCTCCCAGTAGTGTCTCCAGCTTCCATCTTTGTCTGCTCCAAATCCAAAAATATTGACCTGGTAAATCAGACACATAGCTTGTATATACTTATGATGTGAATACTAGTCTATGATGTTTACATTTAAATGTGACTTACCTCATCGCAAATGTGCATTGCAAGCATCACACCCATCAAGCCAGTGGAGGGATAGTATCCTTTCCCATCCAGCCAAATGTGATGGACATATTTGATGAAGCCAGGATGGAGAACCTTTACCTGGATGCACAAGGGACTCAGCATCAGTCACTCTGCAAGTAGCATTACATTGCATTGCATCGACCTGTGACTAGTAGGAAACAAGTGTTTCATTTTGAATGTAAGTGTAAATGTAACACTCACTAAATCCTGATTAGCTTTGATTGTTGATTGCACTGGTCTGTATGTGCTGTGAAGATAAGAACAATATGAAACCATTTAATTGGAATCGGTGCAGGAGATTTTTTTCTCGAACATACGTAGAACTATAGAACTAGTGTATCAGCCTTCCGCTGATCAAAAGCATAACGTTAACATGCTATTCTTTTTTAAGAACCAGTTAATGTTGCAACAAATTTCTTTTCTTGGCTTTTCATTTGGGAATGAATCAATGTACAACAGTGGCGGCTGGTGAGTTCAAAAATTGGGGAAGACGGTAGAGAGAATATTTGTAAATGTATATTAATAAATATTTCACATTTATTAATTAATAAATGTAATAAACTACAGTATCAACATATTTATGATCAAATTCATGAAAGAAATAAAACGTCAGGCCGTGGTGAGTGACAGTTAGTCACGTGAATGAGCATTTTGTACCTCTTGTTTTATACTTTTTTTGACCGTGGTGCGCTACACCAAAATAAAATCATTCTGAATGGTTTTCGACGTGTCGGTGCAGATGTTTCTAAATGTTCTGTTATAGTAAACCCCCTGAAAGAAAGCTCTTGTATGCCGAGATACGTCCTCCTGTCAATCAGACGCAGTTTGCAGATGCACATCCTGGTCGATGGGCATCCTCCGTGGACCACAGAACCGCTAGGGCCGGTGCTGTGCCTGGTGCTGTGCCTACTTAAACAAAGGGACGTCTCGCCTGACATATTCGAAATGCCTTCCGCGATCCATGGCTTCCTCCCAAGCAAACGTTGAATGGTGTTGAGATATGACATATAGAGATATGTATATTGTATGACTACATGTGTTACTGTGTATTATATTGTTTATGTGAGTAGCTGTGACTACCACTTTGTCCAGGGGGAAGCGCTGTTGCGCTGTGTATTGTTCTTATACTGTCACGTGACTGTGACGTCACTCCCTGGGTATGGAGAGAGGAAAAGTCACACCTCCTCTCTCTCTTGGCGGGCTGACTCCGAAGAGAGCGGCCGCATTGTGTTACATTGAATAAACAACGGCGAGTTGAATGGCTAAATAAAGACAACTGTCTGGACAGTACGATCCTGTTTGAACCTGTAGAATACTCACCTTCCCGCTGCGCAGGTAGACAAAAGGTACAAGTCTACTCTGCTAACAAATGGGAAAGCATTTTAATGGAAGTCAATGGAGCTGAACGGAGGACGTTCTACGTACAGTCCTTCCTAGCATGTAGCATGTTGTACGCATCCTAGATTCTTAGAAATGGTTTTGAAGGCGATGTTTTTAATATATAATATATATATATAATATATATATATATATATAGGGGGGAGACTGGGGACAGTTGCAACCGTCCCTTGTTGCAACCGTCCCCAGTCTTATTCCTCCAATCAGAAACATGCTACAATGACGGCACTCATACAGCACATGCTCAGTTAGACCCTCCCCCCACCAGGAAGACAGAATACACTTTCCACATAAGCTGCTGCATTTATCGACAAAAACTTGTTTTGGAGGTATTTGGAGGTATTAATGGCACTTAGCATTGTTGTTCGTTCTCAGATGTTGTAGCATGCTTAGAATTGCACGCCTGCCCAGCTACTTATGCAGGCAACTTGGCAATTATGAAACTCGTTCTATTCGTCTCGTAACTATGAATGCTCGAAAACAGCTCTATTCTTATCTTCAGGTACCACAGTGATATATTGCTGCCTCTCCTTCAACAAATGTACTCTTTGTAAGTCGCTTTGGTTAAAAACGTCTGCCAAATGCCCTAAATGTAAATGTAAATGTAAATGTGTGTGTGTCAGTGTGTCTAGCTAGCACATGATGTTCTGTCATGGCTGATAGGGTTGGGGACGTTGGACCAACAACTTCCCCAACCCTATAAAACCTGATACAATAAAAGTTTATTGCATTGCAAATTGTTCCATTCTTCCTGTCTAACACTAGCCTGGAAATCCAGACCCACATCTAGAAAGCTGTAGGTCTGATAATGAGTAATGAAAATGGCCCAACTCGAGGGGCGGCACCAAGCATGCGTTTGAAAATATCACTGCACGCAATTGGATAACACTACGACCAATCAGAAGAATACACGGGGTGACGTATCCAGAACGACGGAAACGAGTTTGTTTTGGAGAATAGTTTGACAGAGAGACGTAAATGTAGCCTAATGGAAATACCACTTTGGCAACGCAACGTTAACCTTGTAATATTCTTAGCCAAGGAATATTGAAATAAAGAGATGCAACCGAGTTGTCGTTTATGGATGTTTAATAGCAACTGCGCATGGTACCGAGCATGGGCGTAGAATTTAGTGGGGACGCTGGGGACATGTTCAAGTTCAAGTTCAAGTTCAAGTATTTTTATTGTAACTTCACAGTTTACACGTGAGTATAAGCAATGAGTTAAAAACTTTTTGTGCAAAACGCCTGACAGCCGACAGTAATTATAAGAATACAAAATAGAGTAAAATTACAAAATAGAAATAGAACTATATATAGGATTCTATATAAAATAAGTAAATTAAATCTAAAGTAAAATACAGTAAAATATACAGTAAAATATCCATACACATATAAATCAATGTACTAAAATATACATTGTTATATGCTGACATTCACAGAATGTCACGGGATACCTTCCCAGACAGTCGACACAACACTAGCACCAGCAGTTGGCACCAGGACTAGCACTAACACCAGCACCAGCACTAGCAGTAACACTAGCACCAGGACCAGCACTAGCAGTAACACCAGCACAGCACTAGCACCAACACTTAGCACTAGCATTTAGACATTGATGCCAAACTTGTTCAGCAGCCTGATGGCCTGACTGTGGAAGCTGTCTCTGAATCTGCTCGTGTGGCATTTGATACTGCGGTATCGCCTGCCTGACGGTAGGAGTGTGTACAGTTCGTGGCTGGGGTGGTTATTGTCTTTAATAATCCGTTTGGCCTTGGCCACGCACCGCCTGGTGTATATATCCAGGAGGGAGGGAAGCTCACCTCCAACGATGTACTGGGCCGTCCGCACCACCCTCTGTAGTGTTTTACGCTCCAGTGCGGTGCAGTTCCCGTACCAGACGGTGATGCATCCTGTAAGAACACTCTCGATGGTACAGGAGTAGAATGTTCTGAGGATGCGGGGGCACATGTTGAATTTCCTCAGTCGCCTGAGGAAATACAGGCGTTGTTGGGCCTTTTTCACCACGTGTGTGGTGTGCGTGGTCCATGTGAGGTCCTCGGAGATGTGCACGCCGAGGAACTTGAAGCTGCTGACCCTCTCCACTGCAGCTCCGTCGATGGAGATGGGGGCGTGCTCTCCTCTCCGCTTCCTGTAGTCCACGATCAGCTCCTTGGTCTTCTTGACGTTTAGGGCGAGGTTGTTTTCTTGGCACCACTGTGCCAGTGATCCAACCTCCTCCCTGTAGGCTGTCTCGTCGTCGTCGGCGATCAGACCCAACACTGTCGTGTCGTCAGCAAAACTTGATGAAGACGTTGGAGCTGTGCATAGCCATGCAGTCGTGGGTGTACAGGGAGTAGAGGAGAGGGCTCAACACGCATCCCTGAGGGGCTCCAGTGTTGAGGGTCAGCGGCTCTGAGGTGGTGCTGCCCATCCTCACCACCTGGCGGCGGCCCGACAGGAAGTCCAGTATCCAGCTGCACATGGTCGGGTGCAGGCCTAGACTCCTGAGCTTGGTGTCGAGCTTGGCAGGAACTATCGTGTTGAAACGCTGAGTTGAAGTCCACAAACAGCATTCTCACACAACAGTTCTTCCCCTCCAGGTGAGAGAGGGCAGTGTGAAGTGCCGATGGCAATGGCGTCGTCGGTGGCACTGGTTTTGACGATCAAGCAATTGCCAATGGGTCCAGCGTGGCAGGCAACATGGAACAAATTAAGTCCCTTGACCAGCCTCTCGAAAGCATTTACTGGCAATCGAGGTCGAGGGCTACAGGTCTTCCAGTCATTCCGGGCAGGTTACCTTGGGGTGTTTAGGGACAGGCACGATGATGGACATCCTTGAAGACCTCGGGAACCAACACCTGGGACAGGGACAGGTTGAAGATGCTGCGAAGACTCCTGCCAGCTGGTTCTGCGCATGCTCTGAGGACGCGCCCCGCGGAATGTGGGTCTGGGCCCGCCGCCTTCCGGATTGTCCACCCGCTTGAAGGCTCTGCGCACGTCCAGCCTCTGAGATGTTCAGCGAGGCCTGGCCCTCCTCAGGCAGCGCTGACTTCGGGCGGGCTGCCGTTCACGTCGAACCGGGCGAAGAAGGTGTTTTAGCTCGCCAGGGAGGGAGGTAGAGGAGTTCTCTACACCGCTGGTTCTCCCTCTGAAGTCCGTGATTGTCTGAGCCCCTTCCACACACCCCTCACGTCGTGGCTCTTGAAATTTGTCCTCCACCCTGTTCTTATACTCCCGCTTGGCAGAGCCGATGGTCTTGCGGAGGTCGTAGCGGGCTCTCGTATATTCCACCATATTCCCCAGAGTCAAAGGCGGCGTTACCGCGTGCGGAGTGCGGCGCGAACATCGCCATTAATCATGGTTTCTGGTTGGGATAAATCCGAACCGAACTTAGTTGGAACAACATCACTATGCATTTTTTGATGAAATCCCGGTGACTGAGGACGCGTACTCACTGATGTTATTGTCCCGACGCGACCCGGAACATATTCCAATCCGCATCACCGAAGCAATCCTGCAGCATAGAACTCCGATTGTCAGACCCAAGCATTGGACCTCCTTCACAGCGATTGGTGCCCGCTTCAGTCTCTGCCTGAGGCGGGGAGTAGTTGGATCGAGCGAATGTCCCTGATTTGCCGAACGGTGGGCGGAAGGAGGGACTTGTAGCCGTCCGGAAGGGGGTGTAGCGTGATCCAGATTCGTTCGCCCCGTGTGTTGCTTGTGATGTTGCTGATAGAACTTCGGGAGAACTTTCTTCAAGGTTCGCTTATTGAAGTCCCCCGCCACAATGAAAGCAGCCTCCGGGTGAGGCCGACTCCTGTTCGCTGATAGCCCATAAAGCTCCTTCAGCGCTAATGTCCGGTTGGGCTTGAGGGGAAATGTACACAGCAGTCACGGTTACTGGCTGTAAACTCCCCGGTGCACGAATGGTCGGCACTAAGCATCGGTTAACTCCAGGTCCGGGGGAACAGAAAAGACTTGAGGGTCTGCACAATGACTCTGGTTGACCCAAGATCTGTTAATCATGAGACAGCCCCCCCTCCAACGATCTT
>PIJE02005421.1:0-18963 GCA_002895965.2 Coryphaenoides rupestris
ATAATATGTACAGTATGCTTTACAATTTTCATTTATAAATATTGATGAAACAAATAGAGGACAAGAGGTGGTGTTTAACTGGAAGATAACTTTTTCAGAAGGTCTTACGTAGAAGGTCTTGGGTCTCAGAAAGTCTTAAATATTGCATTCCTCTCATTATTACCATTTGGTTCATTTAACAGATGCTTTCATCCAAAGTAACATTAATTTTAGACATGCGGTCATAACTGAGCAGGTCGCGCTTAGTAGGCCTCTTGCTCGAGGATTCCAAACCCCAACAACATCATCAACCTGCTGCGATTGTTTATGGTACTGGGAGAAAAAAACTCATTTATGATAGTGCATGAACATCGGTGAAGTTCACTTAAGGCTTTAGCACTTTCGCTAATTTAGTTTCACTTTCCAAAATAAGAGAGACGTTGGAAAAAAAAACCAAGGTTTCACGTTTTCGCACTTTCCAGATGTTTAATTAGCAGAACAGACAGACTATTAGCGCGCACACGTGTGCACGAAAACACTGAGGGGGGAAAAAACACAACAGAAAAGTCGCTTAACTGTGTGAAATGAAATTAGCCGAGATCAGAGACGTATCAAACTGTGCCAATTAATGGGTTTGTTCATTTCTAGACAGCCTCGTCTGGCTTCTCAATTTGGGCATCGTCGCAGAAAATGATAAAATATGAGCTGTTCTGCCTCAAGGGACTCGAGGTGAGTCCGGCGCTGGACCGAATCCACGACACCGGACCCCTTCGGTTGGCCCCCGCGAGGATCATTTTGATCCCGCAAAAATATTTTTTTAGAACACAAACAATCAAGGGGAGTCAATTATCCCCCGAAAGCAAGAACGGGAGCCAGTTAATTTCCTCCAACAGGGAAACGCGCCCATAACCCTGTGGGCGCGCTGTCTGTGCACGGGCCAACAGACGGCGGCTATTATGGCTCGGTCCTGTTCGGAAGCATAGCCTCCCCCTCCGTGTCGCGTGGATTCTCGGTCAAAGGAAATATATGCAGAAATCCCTCGGAGATTGTGAAACAGTGAAAGGCTGACAGAACGCTCGCCGTCCTTGAAGACGTCGAGGCCGATGATAAGGTGGAGACTGATGGCAGGGGAAGGTAGGGCCCGGTAGTTTCTGTGATGACAGAATGACGGATGGAATCGCAGAATTGAGCGACTTTTTAAAAGCTATAGCGCAGATTCCATATAGGGCTCTAGATCAGGCCTGTGCTAAAAGAGGTGCTGACTGGAGATTTGAAAATATTACCAAGCGACTACGTAAACTACAGCAGAGTCTACAACAATAAAAAATGAATGATCAAAACCCAAACGTTTTTTGCGCCGGACAAAATACTTGAACCCGATTGGCTGCCGATTCTTACAGCCTTTGGAATGCTGGGCACATTTCAACGACAACAAACTTTAGTTTATATATTTTTTTTAAACCCACGCTTGGCTAGACACATTGATTAGATTTAAAAACAAACACCAGCCCTGCTGTGACAGTTGTGTATCCTCTCCGCTCTGTTCAGAGGGGACTCATTTGGGCTCGTCTGGGGCCCCCTAACAGAATGCTGGTGACGGCTTGGGCTGACCAATCGACAGGGTTATACATTCTTTAAATCTGTGATTTAGGCTCCAAGATGAGAACAAATCATAGATAATTCATCACCCTATTCTTAGCTATTTAGTAGCCTAGAAATGAAGCTAAAATTGTTGTTAGAGATTAGCTGTTAGTGGAAGAATATAACTTAAGCAAGCTCGGTCCACTTGTACGGAGAGACCTCGGTGCAGACCACTGCTGACAGAATCACGGTTTTTAATCAACTGATAATTTTTCCCCCTTCTCATTTCTACAGTGTTATTAACGCAAGAAGGAAATCAACACTATCGCTTAATGTTGCCGAGTTTGGATATTTAGCGAAGGTCGCCACTGAGGTACCGTTAGCTTGTGATGGTTGGAGGTGTCAAGTGTTCCAACATTTCCTATTCTTTCACGTTAACAGACGTCACATGTTTCTCACCTTTCCAACCCTCATGCCCGCGTTGCCGTCCCTCCCTGTGCAAGTGAAGTCTTAAAAATCCATGGTTTGTATTTGTCTTATTTAATCGCAGATGCGTCGACCCCGGCGTCCGGGTGGGCGGAGGGGTCAAGCGAGGCCACTAGAGGGGGAAAACCCTGGAGACACAACAAGCAGACCGCTCGAAGCTCTCGCGTCAGAAGTATTTTGTACGTATATGACCTGGATAAGTTGGAAGCAGAGGTCAGGTCAACGGGTCAACGGGCCGCAGAGTCGCAGCGGAGTTGGGCACGTGCGAAGTTTTGTGTCCTTCGAGTCGAAGACGTTGCTCGATGTGTTCATGGATCAGGCCATTTCTGTTGCATGTTAATAACATGATCACTTGGGGCGACATTGATTTATGACCAAGGCCGTTTCGATTGTTAAGTTGAATAATATGAATGAAATTAATAATTAGTCGGGCTGCTTGTCGCGGATTATTTCATGTCCGGTGTTAAAAAGGTCCCATGTCTTTCGATCCGCCACGTTAATTAAATCAGTTCATAATTTATCTTTGAGGTCAAGTGATTTATTGAAAAGAAAATGTATGAATAATAACAGGTCAATGTGGAACATTTATGAACCGACTGACCTGTTTCGTACGTTAGCGACACGCATTGTTAATAGGCTACACTGGCACAGTATGAAAGAGATTTTGTTTTGCACGTTAACATCGTCGTGCTCAAATAAGAGAATTACTCTTCGTTATTTTCCATCATCTTTCTTCGAGAAAATAATACAAGTTTCCGGTCGCTCCCTTCCAAACTTTCTGACCTTACATCGGGGCGAGGAGCAGATCCACCCCGGGTGCCCAACATCTCCAGGGAGGGAGGGAGGGAGGGAGGGAGGGAGGGAGGGAGACACACACACACACACACAGACACAGGCCTGCCTCCAGCCCCTCCCGACCCCGGGGGTCCCGTCCTCCACATTACTGCTTGACGACAAGACACCTGTGTAGGTGAAGACAGAAGTCACCACACCTGCCCCCCCCCGCTGTCACAGCCATCCACTGCTCCCTGAAACACATGTGGTCACTGGTGCAAGTGGCTGATCACCGCAAAGACACGCAATGAAGACAGCAGAGAGGGGGAGGGAGGGAGGGAGGAGAGGGAGAAGAGGAGAGGGAAGGGGAGACAAGGAGGAGGAGGAGGAGAGGAGGGTGATGAGGAACCGAGGAGAGTGAGGAGGAGAGGAGGAGGAGGGAGGAGAGTGAAGGGGAGACAGAGGAGGAGGAGGAGGAGGAGAGAGGAAGGGTGATGAGGAACCGAGGAGAGTGAGGAGGAGAGGAGGAGGAGGGAGGAGAGTGAAGGGGAGACGAGGAGGAGGAGGAGGAGGAGGAGGAGGAGGAGAGAGGAAGGGTGATGAGGAACCGAGGAGAGTGAGGAGGAGGAGGAGGAGGGAGGAGAGGTGAGGGGAGACGAGAGGAGGAGGAGGAGGAAGGAGGAAGGGTGATGAGGAACCGAGGAGAGTGAGGAGGAGAGGATGAGGAGGGAGGAGAGTGAAGGGGAGACGAGGAGGAGGAGGGAGGAGGAGGAGGAGGAGAGAGGAAGGGTGATGAGGAACCGAGGAGAGTGAGGAGGAGAGGAGGAGGAGGGAGGAGAGTGAAGGGGAGACGAGGAGGAGGAGAGAGGAAGGGTGATGAGGAACCGAGGAGAGTGAGGAGGAGGAGGAGGAGAAGGAGAGGGAAGGGAGGAGGAAGGAGGAGGGGGAGAAGGAGAGGAGGAGGAGGAGGAGGAGGGGAGGAGGAGGAGAGGGGAGCAAGGAAGGATAGGGGAAGGGAGGAGAGAAGGGATTCGGGGAGGACGAGGAGAGAGGCAGAGATGAGACGGAGAGACGCTGAGCATAAAGGGGAGCATAGAGGAGATGACAGGAGCAGATTAAATGGCAGACGAGGGAAATGGAAGGTGATGAAAAGGAGAGGAAATGAGGAGAGAGGAGATGAGAATAGAGGGGATGAGATGAGAAGGGAGGAGGAAAGGAGAGAGAGAGGAAGAGGAGGAGAGGAAAGGAGGAGGGGAGACGGCGAACAACGAAAAGATGAATGGAGATCGGGAAGGAGGCTCGGGGAACAGAACAGAGGAGGGGGGTACAGGGAACGGCAGAGAGGATGGAAGAGCGGATGAAAGACGAGAGAAAGAAAGATTAAAGGATGAGAAAGACACAGGGAGCGACGGAGAGGAGACGCAGAGCAGCAGGAAAACGGCAGGATGGAACCACTGCATCAGTGATCAGTCTTCCTCCCACCCCCTTCCTCCTCCTCCTCGTCCTCCCACCCTCCCTCTTCCTCCCGTCTCAGAGGAGCTGACGCGAGGAGGCCTGTGGTCGACGTCGGCATCGCGTGTCACTCGATGTTCCTCCTCCGCACGATGTTCCTCCCACAGCTCCAAGCGTGGATGATGATTAGACGTCGTAATTAGACCCCGTTTAGCGTTTTTAAATAAAACGGCGCCGGGTTACGGAGCTGGCTGGAGAGACAACAAAGGAACACGCAACACACACACACACACACAACACAACACCGGTATTGTGGGTATCGCAGTCGCTTATGGCGCACGTGTGTGTGGTTTGTGAATTGACCGGACCAGCGTTGTGGGTATCGCAGTCGCTTATGGCGCACGTGTGTGTGGTTTGTGAATTGACCGGACCGGCGTTCGCTCAGATGAATGACATGGATCAATGGGGAAAGATGCACGGGATCAAATCGGTTACTTTATTCCTGATCTTCGGTCCGTCTGCGATTGATCGCTGGATGCTTTACTTTGTTTACCGCCGAGACGCAGCGGCAAAAACGCGGCGGATGGGGAATTCTATTCAGCAAGTCTCATCGCAAATTCACCAATTCTCATCTTCTTATGCTCCAATTCGCCAATTTTTGAGGGAAATTCTTGCCCCCATAATGCAGTGCAATTACCATTAAATCAGGGCGTCATGTCACAATAACATGGGAGAGTTGGGATTTGATTCAATCGATTGGTTTCAACGAACGAAACCATCGATGAAGTCACAATTGTGCCAGTCTGAGCGCGATGCCGGCGCCGACGACGACGGGACGATAAAAAAAGGGAAGCGAAGGTGAGACGGTTTTAATGTTTTATCGACTGTCTCGGTTGAGTCAATTCACATGACACACGACTAATAGCACTTTACACACGCTTTACACGTCCATCGGGTTGCATCGCCGGGACATTAAACCGCGCACTTGTGTCCTCTCTTTAAGGGCCAACTGTTTAAGTGATGGGGAGGACGATTAAAACTGTCCATGTCTGTTAAAAATGTGTTTCTCCGTTGGCACGCAAAGGACACGACTGAAAAGCCTGACCTGCGTGGCGCGGGTTCAAAATCTTAATCAGGGCTAACGGGAAAATGTTGAAATCATTGAAATCAAACCACATTACGACAACAGCACTAATGTGTGCGTCTTGGCGTTGTTAACAGTATTTAACGTTGTCATATTGTATGTGCTTAGATGTCGGTACGGCACTCAGAATGGCACGTCTGCTCTAATCCCAGCTATTATGCAGGCAACCTAGCAATTATGAAACTCATTCCATTAACCTCGCAATTATGAATGCTCGAAAACATCTCTATTCTTATCTTCATGTACCACAGCGATATATTGCTGTCTCTCCTTCCACAAATCTACTGCAAGTTGCTTTGGATAAAAGCCACATGCCCTTAATGTAAACGCACGTAATTTGTATTACAGATCGGTAGCGAGGTCCAAAACAAAGAATGGAAAATAAAGCAGATTATGAATATAAATCACAGCGACGGGGGTAAGCAATTTCCCGCTCTTGACAAGAAAGTCTCAAAGCTGAGAAACAACAATAGTGTTGTGTCTCCACAGTCACAACACTGGAGCGTCATTTATGAAAATGCACATGAAACACTCAGACACACAGATATGTAGATAGTGTACATCAATTATCACTAAACGTATCAATAGTGTGGGCCAGCGTCTCGGAAGTTCTAGGCCGCTCAGGAGAAAGAGGGCATCGGCCGTAATGGTGACAGAAGACACACAGTCAGTGGATTCTTTGAAAGGTAATCATAACATGTGTATTGTCGTTTTAGAACAATCATCAAACATCAAGAGCAACACAATAGAAATATAGAAAAATAAACCCAATAAACAAAACCCAATGCTTTTCCTTTCTATTTTTCTTTTAAGTCTCACGAGTAGATCACCTGTCAGGTAAGTACTATTTATCCTATTTATCGTCTCCTATTTTAGTTTGCTATTTGAATCACTAAATTTAAATTCACTATTGCATTAAGCAGGTTCTTATCAAATATCTTATAAATTACTGTATCCTATTTTGTTATTATGTACCAACTATATTATTCCCAACAGGCGATTCTTTTAACTGGCTCTCAACACAATTACTCAGTGCAATCAAATAAATGAATTACCATCTGTACTTTACAGAAAAGGAAACTTAACTCAAACGTCAACAATAAAGGAAACTTAACTCAAATCAAATGTAATCAACAAATAATGTCAATGCCTGTGCATATCAATTCCAAAACAAACTGTGGATCAGATTCAATTCAATGAATTAATTCAGCAATTCAGTCCGGTCGTGACTATATCAGTTCAACTCAGACAGTTCTGTATCCATGGGCACTCCGAATGGAAACCAGGGTCCTTCCGACTGGTTGAAACTCTGTGTTCCAACTTGTGGGGCAAAAGTGAACGTTATTGTCCTACCACTTAGTAGAGAAGGGACACCCAAGCTCTCCTTCTTCCTCTCACTTCGATTCTAGGGCCGGCTCGCCGCTCCAGTCTCCGGACCACACTCCTCCCTGATCAGACGTAAGCCGGGCTGAAGAATCCTATGTTCTTGAGGCAGTTCAATCCACAGCAGAAAAGAAGACCTGGCCTTGAACCCACAAAGCCAGGCAAACAATTACTAACAGTTCAAGTGCATTCTCTCCCATTCAAATCAATACACATCACAATGTCCTTTTCTTGACTTTATACAAAATAAATGATTACATTGTACCTTCCATTAACTGGTCATGTCTTTCATTCATTCAACCATGGGACCTTGCATTAGATGAGCTACTTAGCATTGTCAGCTAGACGGTGTAAACTCACCAAGAATCCTCTTTCATTCACACGTGACATCTTCACGTTCACGGGTCTCCCGCGCTCTGTGACTGCGCGCGCGAGGTGGATGCTAGCTAGTAGCAACGTAGCTAGCTCCGGTTCATAGCTCTGGTAAGTTCGTTGACAAAACTTCATAACATCCTCCACATCACATTAATTCGTGAATTCAAAGTAATCTCTCTCACTTATCTGTCTCATAAACATCTCTTTTAAGATATAAAGCTCTCGTTTTGGCTACTAGCCGATCCTCTCGTACACGACCAGTCTAATCGCGCGGACGAATCACATTCCAGGGAATGCAAGAGGCGGGACAACCGCCCTGATTGGCTAAACTTAACTTGGCTAAACTTTCCTCAATAATTATATATTTATTATATTATATTCCTAATAAACAGATCTTTAGTTAATTACTATATTATATTCCTAATAAACAGATCTTTAGTTAATTACTATATTATATTCCTAATAAACAGATCTTTAGTTAATTACTATATTATATTCCTAATAAACAGATCTTTAGTTTTACTATATTATATTCCTAATAAACAGATCTTTAGTTTATTACTATATTATATTCCTAATAAACAGATCTTTAGTTAATTACTATATTATATTCCTAATAAACAGATCTTTAGTTTATTACTATATTATATTCCTAATAAACAGATCTTTAGTTTATTACTATATTATATTCCTAATAAACAGATCTTTAGTTAATTACTATATTATATTCCTAATAAACAGATCTTTAGTTTATTACTATATTATATTCCTAATAAACAGATCTTTAGTTTATTACTATATTATATTCCTAATAAACAGATCTTTAGTTAATTACTATATTATATTCCTAATAAACAGATCTTTAGTTTATTACTATATTACATTTCTAATAAACAGATCTTTAGTTAATTACTATATTATATTTCTAATAAACAGATCCTTTAGTGACCCTGAGTTACACACATTCAGGGAGTTCTTCTCGGCCCGTTGTCGTCTACTCGGTGGCGTATCGCGAGGACACTCCCAGCTCTGTATTTGCCCCACGATTGGGGTGGATTGTGTTCGGCATTGATATCACAAATAATGGAATACTAAAAGGTAGAATGCTTGCCAAAAAAGGACTGGAGTAGATGGTTTTGCGTTTGAATTATACAAAAACAAGGATACATGGAGTAATCGGGAACAACTTCAACCAAAAACACACGCTTTGACCTGGGAAATCTGGACCGAAGAATTAAGGAGTCAATAACTCTTACTTTTGGCCTACAGTCTACAGTCTATAAAGCCCTTTTAACTCGACAGTTAGCTTAAGCTGAACTCTGTTTCAACTTCGCACGAGTCACTGTGGAGGCAGTCCTGCATTCAACCATCCTGAGACACCTCGAAAAAGTGTATTCTTCTTAGAGACTTTCTCTCTAAGAGTGATTCCTGGAAGAGGATTAGGGGTTCCTCAAAAACAGTCGTGTAATTAATGTTTTTTTCCCCAATGACGAGACGGAGACGCCGCCATTCCCCAATTTTTTACGAGTAGGAAATAGTTACACGATACCTACTCTCCTTCTCCAGATTTCCCCAGATGATAAAGCAACGTAAATCATAGACTTGCATGAAGTAACAACTTTAATCAACGTAAATAAGGGCAAATACAAAATATATGAACCGAAACAAATGAACTCGCTCTGGGGTCTACGCTCGGTGTGTGCTAAGACTCGACCAGATGCTTCTCAGAATCCCAAGTGTTCTCCTTAGTGCCTCCTCCAAGGAAAAAAAAAAAACCTCCCGCGAGGAAATGCTTTGGAACCGTTATTATTGACAATGTGTGACGATGATGGCGGCCGGGGGGGGGGGGGGGGGGGGGGGGGGCTGGGAACAAGCTGTTGGTGTGTTCACCTTGTGCTCCTCGTTCACCTGGACTCACCTTACAGCCGCTTTACATTACCTCACATTCACCCATTCATACATCGACCATGCAAGGTAACAACCAACACGTCAGGAGCAGGTAGGGTTAGGTGGCGTCTTGCTCAGGGACACCTCCACACTTAGCTAGGAGGAGGAGGAGGAGCCCAGGGGGATCGAACCAGCAACCTTCCTGTTGCCAGACGCTGTTGTCGTGTCGTGTTGGACGTTTCCTCTCCGTTCATTCTCAACACATTTTCATGCACATCACAGACACACAGCTAGGCAACGCTATGAGCTGGCGTCTCCTGAAGAAATACGCGTTTAGCTCGTAGCCGATAGTGCGGACATGATGACCTCGTCGACCGCTGCCGCTTGTTGTGCTATCATCAAGGTAGCCTTCGCTGCAGTCCCCTCACCCCACTATGACCGACATCCTTACCCTAACACCCCCGTCCCCACCTACAGTACACACACACACACACACACACACACACACACACACACACACACACACACACACACACACACTGCTCACCCCTGTGTTTTACTTCCATTGTACAGCATTCACACCTCGTTCTCAGAACAGGACATGGGTCACCCCCCGTCCTCGATCCTATAGGCTTGTGTCCGCCTCGCTTTCAGAATAAACACGCACTCGACGACTCGGCGCGTCGGACAAAAGTCTTTCTCTCGAAAAACTCTTTGCTGACGCACGCCGCAGTCAATACATCACCGTCGCCCCCACAAAAACACTTACGAATGAATGAATGGCTCCTCGAAGAATTCAAGCGCTCACGGGTCGACTTCCGACGTTCGCGAACGCGCGATGTGCGTTCGCGTGGAGTGTGTGTTCGGGAGGAACAATCGAGCGATAAAAGTAAAAAAGGTGTTTAGAATGCGGCAGCCGCTGGCAGGCAAGTGTCAGACGCACCAAAGGCAATTAGGCCTGACAATCGGAGCTCAGAGTCGGGCAATTTGACACGTCTCTCTCTCTCTCTCTCTCTCTCTCTCTCTCTCTCTCTCTCTCTCTCTCTCTCTCTCTCTCTCTCTCTCTCTCTCTCTCTCTCTCTCTCCCGCGGAACATCGCCGCAACGGCGTTGGGATTATTAGGACGCGTTTGATCAGATTTATGACTGTAATTTGCCAGGGCACGCCTGTGTTTTTCCCATTTACATACGGTTAGCACAGCGGCGAGGGTATCTGCATAATGGCAGTGGCGTAGCGAAATGCTGACGAAAGCGAACACGCCGAAGTTTTTAGACGCAGGTGGTAGAAAAGTGTGTGTGTGTGTGTGTGTGTGCCGTTGTGTGTGTGTGCGTGAGTGTGTGTTGTCTTTTCCTGTCATCCATCCTTAACACACACACACACACACACACACATACACATTACAAACACACATGTATCACATAAACAAACACGTATGCATGTAGTGCCCAAACACACTCCACAGATGTATACAAGCACACATGTAACACATACAAACAAAATCACATGCACACAATCACAGAAATAAACACATATGAACACACACACACACACACACACACACCACACATACAAATGGACTCAAATGGTATAATATTTTCTTCGGAATACCAAGAAGTCTTTCATATTATGTCGTTAGGCTGATCACCCCAAGGCTATATGCTTCAGATATGAATGTATACTCTTCGGTACCTTGGCACCGGGGCCGGGGGGTTACCGATGGTCACCGGGGACCGGGCTGTCTGTTACCGTTCGGTCACCCGCTGGACCCGGGAGTAATTACCGTTTACCATGGTCAGCCGCCGGAACCCGGAGGATGCTGTTACCGTCGTCTCCAGTGGGTCTTTGTAAGAAATCTGCAGGCGAGGAATTTCATCCAGCCAGAACCCTAAGTTGCCTTGTGCTTGGTTATTTATTTCCTCAGTCTCGATAGTGTCTCAGTAGTCTCATTGGTGATGTTGCTAACCTATCAATGTGTATCGATCACCGATGGATATGATTGCCTTGCCATTGCCAGCTAGGTGATGTGGTTTGCAGAAATGCCTGATTTTCTATGCATAGCATCACAGTGTTATTTTTTGTTTTAGTGGACGTAAGATGTAGTCTAGTCAGGGAGAATGAAGAACTCTACAGTACATTGTCCATGGAAAATACGCCCATCCTTTGATTTTTCTTACATTTTTCTTTTTTTGCCCCGGACCAAATGGACCCAGACACCATCGGAGGTGTTTAGCCAGACGCCGATGGCCCCCGTCTTGCATGCATCCCTGAGTTGCGCACTCGCCCACATAACAATTATACACACGGTCATCCTCTCAAGGACGATCAGCAACAACTCGGAACTGTGAAAGACACGACGTAAAAAGGACAGTTATCAATTTCTCGGAAGGACACACTCCCTCACAAACTCCCGCTCCCTTGACCCTACTCATCACCTCTGGTATGGACCATTCCATCACTGGGATCGCTCAAGGTGGGCAGGTCAACAAAGGGGTTCCAAAACGTCTAAACGAAGCTAAAACAGAATGCAATTAACTGTGTACTATAATGTACTATATCTGTATTGTGGCTGCAACACCGGCCACAATACAGACACAGGAACGGGACCAAAGGGAGTGAGCATAGGCCCACAGGTGCCTTATATAACCTGACCCTGATCAGGGAATTGATTGGGAGGAGTCAGGCTTTGAGCTGCGTTCACCAACACTGCGCACACTAGGGGAGCGTTCACCACCACACATTGCTATTGTTTGGGGGGGGGTGATTGATTATTGTGTTAATCTGTGTCGTCACGTTCATTTGTTTCGGTTCATATATTTTGTATTTGCCCTTATTTACGTTGATTAAAGTTGTTACTTCATGCAAGTCTATGATTTACGTTGCTTTATCATCTGGGGAAATCTGGAGAAGGAGAGTAGGTATCGTGTAACTATTTCCTACTCGTAAAAAATTGGGGAATGGCGGCGTCTCCGTCTCGTCATTGGGGAAAAAAACATTAATTACACGACTGTTTTTGAGGAACCCCTAATCCTCTTCCCCCCTTCCTCCCCCCCTCCCCCCCTCCTCCTCCCCCCCCCTCCCCCCCTCCCTCCTCCCCCCCTTCCCCCTCCCCTCCCCCCCCCCCCCCCCTCCCTCCCCCCCCCCCCCCCCCCCCCCTCCCCCCTCCCCCCTCCCCTCTCCCCCTCCTCCCCCTCCCCCCCCTCCCCCCCCCCCCCCCCCTCCCCCCTCCCCCCCCCCCCCCCCCCCCCCCCTCCCCCCTCCCCCCCCCTCCCCCCCCTCTCCCCTCCCCCCCTTCCTCCCCCCCCCCCCCCCTCTCCCCTTCCCCCTCCCTCCCCCTCCCCCCCCCCCCTCCTCCCCTCCCCCTCCCCCCCCCTCCCCCCCCCCCCCTCCCCCCTCTCCCCCCCCCCCCCCCCCCCCCCCCCCCCCCCCCCCCACCTCCCCCTCCCCCCCCCCCCTCCCCTCCCCCCCTTCCCCCCCCCCCCTCCCCCCCCCCCCCTCCCCCTAATCCTCTTCCAGGAATCACTCTTAGAGAGAAAGTCTCTAAGAAGAATACAATTTTTAAGGCCTCACTCTTTTTCGAGGTGTCTCAGGATGGTTGAATGCAGGACTGCCTCCACAGTGACTCGTGCGAAGTTGAAACAGAGTTCAGCTTAAGCTAACTGTCGAGTTAAAAGGGCTTTATAGACTGCAGACTGTAGGCCAAAAGTAAGAGTTATTGACTCCTTAATTCTTCGGTCCAGATTTCCCAGGTCAAAGCGTGTGTTTTTGGTTGAAGTTGTTCCCGATTACTCCATGTATCCTTGTTTTTGTATAATTCAAACCCAAAACCATCTACTCCAGTCCTGTTTTGGCCAGCATTCTACCTTTTAGTATTCCATTATTTGTGATATCAATGCCGAACACAATCCACCCCAATCGTGGGGCAAATACAGAGCTGGGAGTGTCCTCGCGATACGCCACCGAGTAGACGACAACGGGCCGAGAAGAACTCCCTGAATGTGTGTAACCCAGGGTCACTAAAGGATCTGTTTATTAGGAATATAATATAGTAATTAACTAAAGATCTGTTTATTAGGAATATAATATAGTAATTAACTAAAGATCTGTTTATTAGAAATATAATATAGTAATAAACTAAAGATCTGTTTATTAGGAATATAATATAGTAATTAACTAAAGATCTGTTTATTAGGAATATAATATAGTAATTAACTAAAGATCTGTTTATTAGGAATATAATATAGTAATTAACTAAAGATCTGTTTATTAGGAATATAATATAGTAATTAACTAAAGATCTGTTTATTAGGAATATAATATAGTAATTAACTAAAGATCTGTTTATTAGGAATATAATATAGTAATAAACTAAAGATCTGTTTATTAGGAATATAATATAGTAATAAACTAAAGATCTGTTTATTAGGAATATAATATAGTAATTAACTAAAGATCTGTTTATTAGGAATATAATATAGTAATTAACTAAAGATCTGTTTATTAGGAATATAATATAGTAATAAACTAAAGATCTGTTTATTAGGAATATAATATAGTAATAACTAAAGATCTGTTTATTAGAAATATAATATAGTAATAAACTAAAGATCTGTTTATTAGGAATATAATATAGTAATAAACTAAAGATCTGTTTATTAGGAATATAATATAGTAATAAACTAAAGATCTGTTTATTAGGAATATAATATAGTAATAAACTAAAGATCTGTTTATTAGGAATATAATATAGTAATAAACTAAAGATCTGTTTATTAGGAATATAATATAGTAATAAACTAAAGATCTGTTTATTAGGAATATAATATAGTAATTAACTAAAGATCTGTTTATTAGGAATATAATATAATAAATATATAATTATTGAGGAAAGTTTAGCCAAGTTAAGTTTAGCCAATCAGGGCGGTTGTCCCGCCTCTTGCATTCCCTGGAATGTGATTCGTCCGCGCGCGATTAGACTGGTCGTGTACGAGAGGATCGGCTAGTAGCCAAAACGAGAGCTTTATATCTTAAAAGAGATGTTTATGAGACATAAGTGAGAGAGATCACTTTGAATTCACGAATTAATGTGATGTGGAGGATGTTATGAAGTTACATGGTGTGTGTGTGTGTGTGTGTGTGTGTGTGTGTGTGTGTGTGTGTGTGTGTGTGTGTGTGTGTGTGTGTGTGTGCCGGCTGGCTGTTTGGTAGCAGGATATTAAGCGGGATTCTGCAGGATGAGATGCAGGTAATGCACCACTGGGTCCCCGCGTCGTATCGTGGGGAAGGTAAACGGCAAAAAAAAGGATTGCAGTCGTATATATATATATAGAGAACCGGCAACCTTCCAGTTCTACCTCCTGAGCCACTGCCGAGGTGCGAGGAAACTTTATTTATACGGCAAACTAGATACAAAAAGGCTCTTCATCGTGCTTTCCATTGGCAGGAAGGACACATCTAACTTCTTGCTATCATGGAGGGAGTCTCTGTATGTATGTGTGTGTGTGTGCGTGTAAATGGGTTGCATTTATAAAGCGCTGTACAGTCGCCTCACATTCATACATCGACGGCGGTGTCAACCATGCAAGGCGACAACCAACAGGGACAAGGACACCTCGACACCTCGCTGGGCAGAGCCCGGGGATCGAACCAGCAACCTTCCTGTTGCCCGACAGGCCGCTCCTATCTATCTATGTATGTACGGCCGTAATTCAATTTTCTCGACAGCCGTTCGTCCGATCGACTTCACGCTTGACAGGTGCGTTGCCGAGGACCCAAGGAAGCGCACCGTGGAGCGTGAAGTTGTTCGGGTGAGCCTTCGGAGACCAATTAATTCGAGCTCGAGTCGAACTCACGCCGAGACGTCCAAGAGACCGTCAAAGCAGCACAACTACCGGTACTACAATCACTGGAGGACTACGGCCCTGCTGTGTTGTCCTAGCCACCGTACAGTAACTGGTCAATGGACCACATTTATGTAGTATATAGCACACACACACACACACACACATACAGACACACACACACACACACACACTTAAACACACAGACATACACACACATGAGCACACACGCTCACACACATACAGACACACACACACTTAAACACAAAGACATGCACACACATGAGCACACACATACAGACACACACAGACACACACACACTTAAACACAAAGACATACACACACATGAGCACACACACTCACACACATACAGACACACACACACACACACACACACTTAAACACACAGACATACGCACACATGACCACACACACAGACACACACAGACACACACACACTTAAACACAAAGACATGCACACACACACACACACTTAAACACACAGACATACACACACATGAGCACACACACTCACACACACACAGACACACACACACTTAAACACAAAGACATGCACACACATGAGCACACACACTCACACACACACAGACACACACAGACACACACACACTTAAACACAAAGACATGCACACACATGAGCACACACACTCACACACACACACAGACACACACAGACACACACACACTTAAACACAAAGACACGCACACACATGAGCACACACATGAGCACACATACAGACACACACACACACTTAAACACACAGACATACACACACATGAGCACACACACACTCACACACACACACTTAAACACAAAGACATGCACACACATGAGCACACACATGAGCACACATACAGACACACACACTCACTCACACACACGAGCACACACAAACAAGCACACACATGAGCACACACACACTCAGTCACACACACGAGCGCACACACACATGCATATACTGTAGATATCAGTGTGTTTATCCTATTTGTAAATGATTTATGGTTATGATTTTGGACAACATGGGACCTATTATATGCTGTAATGCGGTACAATATGTGTTCCTACTATTATCTGTCAATAAGTAGTTTTTATAAACATACTACGGAACTATATAATTCCCCATTTACAAAACGTTCCCATGCATGACCCATAAATACAGGTGGTATGTATATGTACACAAAAACAGTTAATATCCAGGCGAGGCTAGGCCACACACAAAGAGAGAGACACACACACACACACACACACACTCTCACAGACACACACACACACACTGTACACACACACACACATTTCACACACACACACACAAACACACACACAAACACACAAACTCTTCACACAAACATTCCACACACACGCATACACACACACACACACAGACACTCACAGACACACACACACACACACGTCTTGTTTGCTCCAGGGACCGGGCAAAAGCTCATTATAAGAGTTGTCCAGGTGCCCAGAACTGCGGACATCTCCTGCCCTCTGAACCACTCTCTCTCTCTCTCTCTCTCTCTCTCTCTCTCTCTCTCTCTCTCACTCTCTCTCTCTCTCTGTACTGTGGAGGAAGAGAGTGAGAACTTCCTGCACACTGAACTCAGATGAATGAAGGGAATGGATGCTAATACAAACCTCGCGCGACTAACTCCTATTGCCTTTCTATTAATGAGTGGGCTTTTGTTAGACTTTTTTTTTCAATTTTCAAGTTTAATTTTGTGTTGGGGAAGCACACTCCGAGGTCAAATCAGCAGATTTAAATGTTTCATGAGGAATAATAATAAAGTTAAAATGAATGTATTCAACATGGTGGGGGAGCCAGTCCAGGACTATATTGACGACTATATTGTTATATCGCAAACAACAGACGATCCCATGGGGTGCATGTCGTGATGCACAAAGAACAGAACAGAACAGAACAGATAAATCCACAGAAACGTCTCGTCTTGTGTCCGTGTTTGATGACGAGGACTCTGAACAAAGTTTATATGCCATTCATTCATTCTACAGTAAATCGCCGAAAGACTAGAGTCTCATCCAGACGTCTAAATCGCCCTGTGTGTACTGTTTTTATATCCCCGTGTGTGTGTGTGTGTGTGTGTGTGTGTGTGTGGTAGATCTTTTATACCTGCGCCTCACCGCCATCTTGTCACACCTGGTGGCTTCACTTTACTCTACTGGTTTGTGAGTCGTGTGGTAAAAAAGCAGAAGCAAGCAAGTCCTTAAATGTCAGATCCAACAGGGAGACCAAAATAAGATTCAAGATTAAAGAAGAGGCAAGACAAGACAACGCCGTATATCCTCCCGGGCCGCCGTCCCGCCAACTTCACGTCCACACATCACCAACACGCCTCTACGATCTCTCTCTCTCTCTCTCTCTCTCTCTCTCTCTCTCTCTCTCTCTCTCTCTCTCTCTCTCTCTTCTCAGATATACACACATACACACACACACACACACACACATGGAGAGAGGCGGGCGCAGCGGGACGGGGGGGGGGGGGGGGGGGGGTTGTGGGTGTAGACCACAAACACACAAGAACCTGTCCTTCCAATGAACCCAGCAAAGTACTGCACCGACAGACAATCCAGGCTTTGGGTGGATCTGACTATAAGTCGAGCAATATCTGCGTGTGTGTGTGTGTGTGTGTGTGTGTGTGTGTGTGTGTGTGGATTTTCCTCGACAAACCGCGCCGCCGATCGACTTCGCGCGTCTACTCCAGCCTCTGAGAGTGTTTGCGATCTGTCAATTTGCGTGCAGACACACACATTGAGGATGGAATAATACCTTGTTTGCAAAAAAAACGAAGGCAATGAAGCTGTTTCTGACTCTGACGCTGATTCTGAATAAACGCGCCGGCGGGAACGCTCGCCACGCGTTAAAAAACGTCGATACGTCGACGTCACTTTGCACAACAACGAGTGCGTTGCTAAAACAGGAAAAAGAAAGGAAAAAAACGGGGGGGCCGGCGTCGAGAAAGTTCTCCAGACGGCAGAAAGTTCTGCGCTAACGTCCACCTGTCTCCGTGGCCCCTGGCGACGGTTGCCGCGGCACCGTCGGGCCCCTGGGCTTTGCGCTCGCCTCGCAAATAGCCGTTTTTATTTGTGTCCGCTTAATTGCGAACACATGCTCGACGGGGGGAGGGAGTCGACGGCGTGGGGGGGGTGCGGGGTGTGGGGTTGGTGCAGAATAGATTGTTCTGGACTCAGCAGCCGCCATGTCTGCCTACCGCTCTAACCCCGCCTCCCTACTCGCCCACCCACAACACACACCACCCACCGCCAACACACCACCCCACCTCTCATACCCCCAACTCCCACCGTTGGCCAAACCCAATCCTGGTCCATCTATCCCCCGGCCCCGGGACCAGATGGCTCCGTCAGCCAGGGGCCCCCGCAAACAGAGAGGAGGACAGAAGGAGGGAGAGAGAGAGAGAGGGGGAGAGAGAGAGGGGGAGAGAAGAGAGAGAAGAGAGGGGAGAGAGGAGAAGAGAGATAGAAAGAGGGAGAGGAGAGGGGAGAGATAGAGAAGAGAGAGGAGAGAGAGAGAAGAGAGAGAGAGAGGGGGAGAGAAGAGAGGGAGAGGAGAGAGAGAGAGAGAAGAGAGAAGAGAAAGGAGAGGAGAGAAGGGGGAAGAGGGAAGAGGAAGAGGAGGAGGAGGAGGAGAGGAGCAGCAAACTAGAGAGGAGGAAAAGTCGTGAGTCTGTTGGTGGGGCGGGGGGTGGCGGAGAGGGGGATGAGGAAGGAGGCGAGGATGGTGTGTGTGTGTGTGTTGTGTGTGTGTGTTGTGCACATGTGTGTGTGTGTGTGTGTGTGTGTGTGGGTGGGTGGGGTGTGTGTGTGGGGCTGTCGGTAGATAAGGAGGGTTAAAGGCACATGTGTGAGCGTTTGGAGTCAGTGTGATCTCTCTAACGTCAGGAACGCTTGCAGATGGATTCGCGTCGCGTCGCCCGCAGCCCGGGGTCTGGCCGCCCGGGTCTGGCCCACTTTCCCAGCAACTCCTGCCCACCTAGATGGCGGAGGAGCAGAGCGGCTGCCAGGG
>PIJE02005422.1:1236-18943 GCA_002895965.2 Coryphaenoides rupestris
AGGAGAGATCGGAGAGGAGTCTATGCGGCATTATATCACCGAGTCCCTGGCCTCAGGTATTGTAAGGGCCCTCGTGTCGCCGGTGGCCGCAGGGTTCTTCTTTGTGGCGAGAAGGCGAGGCGACCTGAGGCCCTGTATAGATTATCGCCACTCAACAAGATCACCGGTGAATGAAGATAAGTCGCCCACTTCCCTTATGTCCTCCACATTTGAACCACTGACTCACGCCACTGTGTTTTCAATAAATCTAGATCTGCGCCGGGCGTATCACTTGGTCCGTATTATGAGAGGGGGATGAGTGGAAGACCGCTTTAACACACACCTAGGGCATTTCTGAGTACCTGCGTTATGCGTTTGGACTCACGAAACGCTCGCGGCCGTTTTCCAGGCTTTGTTTAAACGACCTTTTACGAGACATGCCTAAACCTATTCGTGGTGGTTTACCTAGAATGAACAATTTTGGTATTTCCAATTTCCAGAAAAAGGAACACCACTCAGCACGTTCGGTGGTCCTGGCAACGTTCCTTCGAGAACAATCTATTTATGTTAAAGGCCGAGAAGTGGTGCTTTTCACACCAACCTCGGTGGAGTTCCTAGGGCACGTCGATGAGAGGGGCCAGATCCGGCCAGACCCAAGAAGATCCTCGCAGTGGAGCAGTGGGACAGTGCCAACCAATCGGAGCAAAACTCCGACGGTTCCTAGGATTTGCCAATTTACAATACACAGAGAGATATCATCCACGCTTCCAACGCTCGAGTTGGCTTGTTGCTCTGCGCACCTCAGCGGAACTCAGGCGTCCACACCCCATCCGTACTTTCTCGTCCCGAGCGGAGAAGCCTTCGATCCTCACAAAGGCGATTGTTCACCACAGGACCTAGCGACCGAGTGCTCCATCTCCCACGCCGCCGGAATCCTCGCCGCGGCAAGAACAGCTTGAGGAGTCGCCGAGACGAGGGGGTCGCCCCACCAAGAGGAACCGGATACCGGGGCCGGTCCTCCTGCTGGCCAGCGTCTCGCGAGTATAGGAGGGACGCGAAGAAGATTCTCTATCCCCGTCGCTGCATTGGTCTACAGCGCGCGCGTGCGCGCGTCACCGCACACACACCAGGAATTCCAGAGTGTAGGAGGGAACAGAGGGGAGAAGAGAGCGGACGACAGGAAAAGTCGACGGTGGCGCAAAACGGGCCAACTAGCCCAGGGCAGTATTCAGACGCATAGCACTCATTCGCACGCTGGAGTGTGTGTAGCGACATCGTGCGCCACTCGCGATGTGTCGAGCGCAACGCCTGCAGAATTTTTGGTAAGGACTGAAGCATAGAAAATTTGAACTCTAGCATCAGAAGGCCAAGGCGACTCGAACCCCAGAACAGGCGCGCGCTGGGTGCGCTCCTTTTTTGGCCGTTTATACATCCCTACCTACCGCCCCGGGTCGGGAAGAATGGGCCGAGCAGAATGCACCCTCTGCCCCGACTGTTTTCGGGAGAGTCGTTATCTATCGGACAGGGTCGGACCATCGGAGTCCCGCGGACACCATTCATTCCCCCAGCCCGGGAATGGTGGGGGTCGTCACCTGGGAGATTGAGGCGGCGGTGAGGGGGGCTCAGGACGACGCAGCCCGACCGGGGTGGGGGACCCCCTGCAATCGTTTTGTTTTGTAAATAGCCCTTGAGTGTCCGGCTGCTGCAGGTGCTGGAGTGGGGGCACTCGAGTCGACTGCGCGTGCCACCCCCCGGGGTCCACCGGGACAAGTGAGAATTTTTTTAATAGAGACCCGTAATCATATGAGGTAAGAGCGATTCCATGGACCATGATAAGAATGCGGCAGTTTGTAGCCCCGCCTGCAACACCTTAGAGAACAGCAGCAAGGCCACTCACGCAGAACCACAAACGCCAGGGATCTCACTGACAGAGCAACTTCGGATAGACATCAGGAAGGGCCGTCGGACCCCATTAGGGCTAGATTTATAGTCACGGTCTCGCCGCATGATACGAAGGAAAGCCATCCGTCCTCACCTGTCGAGAGACCGGTTACTCCAAGGCCGTCCATTTCGTCGCGCTCCCAAGACTACCTTCTGGCCGCGCGAAACGGCGGGACCTCCTGTCACCCAGCAGTGGTCCGCTCGATTAACAAGATATAGTTATAGGACCAAGGGGTCCCAGTTCACGTCTAAGGTATGGCAAGCGTTTTGGTTTAGGGATTGGGGCCACAGCTAGCCTCTCTCAGGGTACCACAGAACGAGAGATCAGACGGAGAGGGCAATAGCGCTAGGCGGAGTACACAACGTTGCGTCACACCACACCCCCGGCGCCTCCTGGAGCGAGCACCTACCTTGGGTGGAGTATTCATTGAAGCTGGTAGTATGTTGAGCTGCAACTGGCCTGTCCCCTTTTGAAAAGTGTATTTATGAGAGGCTACCAAACCCCCTGTCTGCATTTCAGAGACTAGAGGAAGGTGGCGTTCGCGTCCAGGTCCCCAGCGCGGCCCACTTCTGCCGGTGCGGCGTGTTTGGAGGACTTGCCCGAGCCGCCATGCTCCAGGCCACGGGAGCGGTCCCGGCGTAACGCCAACGACGAAGAGTGCCAGGCCGGCCTATCAACGTGGCCAAGAGGTGTGGCTGCTGGCGCCGGGACCTGCCACTCCAGACGGCCTCCCGAAAACTGGCTTCCCCGCTATGTGGGGCCCTACACCATCGACCACATCGTGAACCCCACTGCAGTTCGTCTCCTGCTCCCGCCGTCGTTAAATGTACATCCCGTTTTCCATGTGTCCCAACTTAAGCCTGTCGTCTCTAGTCCCCTAGCTACCTCCGGTACAGTCCCTCCACCTCCCCGAGTCCTCGATGGTGGTGACCAGGTGTGGGACGTTGACAAGCTGCTTGCTGTCCGCCGTCGGGGACGGGGTTTCCAATACCTGGTGGAGTGGGTTGGATATGGCCCGGAGGACCGCAGCTGGGTTCCCTCATCATACCTGGCTGATCCCGCCCTCCTGCAGGAGTTCTACCGGGAGAACCCAAACGCCATCGGACGGTCGCCCGGTGTCTCCCGTAGGAGGGGGGGTCCTGTTATGGTGCGCTCCTCCCCAGAGCGCACCGCGTCATCATCAGCTGATCGGGAGCCCAGCCCGAACAGACCCGAGTCTCCCGAGCGAGCGAGACACGCCCTGCGGAGGCGAGTCCGTGGGGCGCCAGGTGGAGCAGATGACAATCAAGGCTCTGCGGATACTTAAGCCCGTTCTAAACAAAGAGACTTCGCTAGAACGTACTACCCCCGCGTCACTAGCTCCCCGGTGTTCTCCTTCCTCGCTCCTACGTCTTCCTCGCTGCCCCGTGTCGATCCTCGCTCCTCGCTCCTCGCTCCTGTGTCTCCCTCGTCAGTCTACGGACCCCTGCCCTCCTCGGACCCTCTCCACGCGCCTCCACCTGAACTCCCCTCTTCCCGCGGACGGACCCCCTTGAACCCCCTGACCACCGGACTGCTCCCGACTCCCCTTTAGCCCTCCCCTGCTAAGTATATTTGTTTTGTTAGAGTAGTTTCTTTTTCTTTTGGTTTTTCCATTAGGTATCCTTAGATAGATTTATTATATTTAGATAGTTATTATTTATATAGTGTTATATATTATTTTAGATAGATTTATAGTTATAGATTATTATATATATATATATATATTTATATAGGAGACCATTGTGTTCCTACTAGTAACGTTCCCTGGTTACTCATTAAACACCTGTGGAACCTATCCTGTTGTCTGTTCCTCCCTCTGTTTACTCACTGGCTCCAGTTCGTGTCTGGGTCCTAACACCCGGGTTTCGCCACCTGCTGAAGACCCTGGAGCCACGGTATAAGCTCCCATCGTGAAGCCACTTTACAGAAAAGACGATACAAGCTCTACCGCGAAACCAAAGCCCAGGTAATGGACTCAATGAGTAAAGCTAGTCGAGTAGCCATCACATGTGATTCATGGACCTCCATTGCGACGGACTCGTATGTAACAATAACCGCACGTTACATTAGCGAGGACTGGGACATTTTGACACATGTGCTGCAAACGAGAGCCGTTTATGAGAGCCACACGGGTGCTCATCTTGCGGCGCTACTGTCTGATGTTGTGGTGGAATGGCAGCTAAGAGACGAAGCTCTAGTGAACATGATAGTCGCAGCTCAAGTCGCAGAATTGGCTCATGTAAGATGTTTCACTCATACATTAAATCTGGCATCACAGCGAGCAGGCCGAGTTCTTAGAGAAGAACCTGCAAATTCCTAAATGCTGAGCAGGGGGCAATTTCAGAGGAGGAGAGAGGAAGGGAGGAGAGGAGGGCAGGGGAGGAGGAGGAGGAGAGGAGAGGAGGAGAGAGAAAGGGAGATGAGGAGGGCAGGGGAGGAGGAGGAGGAGGAGGAGAGGAGAGAGGAAGGGAGGAGAGGAGGGCAGGGGAGGAGGAGGAGAGGAGAGGAAAGAGGAACGGGAAGAGAGAGACAGGGGCACAGAGGTGTACAACTCTAGGGGAGGGCAGGAGAGGAAAAAGGAGATGAGGAGAGAGGAAGGGAGGAAGAGGGCAGGGGAGGAGGAGGAGGAGAGGAGAGGAGAGGAGGAGAGAGGAAGGGAGAGAGGATGAGCTTATGGTATTGTTGAGACGCACAGACAAGGAACACATTCGTCGAGGGACGAAAGCGAGAAGAATAGACAAAGCTTAGCGGGACCAAGCGAGACCGAGAGACTAGGAAGGGAGAGAGGAGATGAGAGGAGAAGGAAGGGCAGTTACCAGCCTTGGCTGTAAATTAACGTGTTGAGGTCATGAAGACGACTCAGAAGATTGTAGTGATGTTTTTTCTGCATGTTCTGCAGGACAATGATAATGAATGACATTTACTACAACATTAATTGTTGCCGATGTCGATACGTTTGGTCTGTCTAATATCCTTATATATACAATAATGATCTCTTGCAATCATCCTTATGACTCTACTCTCTTTACTGGATACATATGCCAATATTCCCCGATGTGTGTGATGTGTGTATATATATATGTATATTTTATATATATATATATATATATATATATATATATATATATATACAAGTATATATCTTCAATCAACTTACCGTCAGCACACTTGAAAAACAGGAAATGCGTCCACAACTTCAGATTTAATGATCTGAGATGGATGACAAATATCCCGGACCGCTGTCCCACACTTTCCTCCATGTTGTCTGATATGACATTGGAAAACAACCCAGCGTCACATCACTGCGCCCTGCAACCTGTTATCTAGTTATATATCTATAACTTTAACCAAGCACTATGCATGTTTTGTCATTGCAACCTGTAAATTAGTTATATATCTTATTAACTTTTAAAGCCAGTCACTATGCGTTTTGTCATTAGGCAACCTGGTATCTAGTTATATATTCTATAACTTTAACCAGCACTATGCATGTTTTGTCAATTTGCATAACCTGTAAGCTAGTTATATATCTAATACGTTAACCAGCACTAGTGCATGTTTTTGTCATTAGCAACCTGTATCTAGTTATATATCTATAACTTAAACCAGCACTATGCATGTTTTTGTCATTAGCAACCTGTATAGTTATATAATCTATAACTTTTTTAACAAGCAACTATGGCTTTTTGTCATTAGCAACGTGTATCTAGATTATATATTCTATAACTTTAAACCAGCAACTAGTGCATGTTTTGTCATTGCAAAGCGCTGTAGGTTGTTCTGTCAAGTTGTTCTCTTGAGAAACATCCTGAGTTCATCCCAGGAATTTACCGGGGGACTGTGTGTTGAACCGGTCTCGCAGCGACGTTGACCCCTAAGGAGCGGGTGGGGACCGGGAACACCTTGCCCAAGCCACCGTGCCACCTTTCGGGTGCAACTGTGAAGGTCGGGGTTCAGACCCCAGAGAGCCATACCCCCTAGTGCGGTTAACGGCCGATAACTGCACCCTCTTGCTGAGGTATCCATGAGCCGGTAGATTTGTGCGATGCTGCCTTCGGACAGAGGGCTCCCCAACACGACCCCCTTATCTGACAAAGTGGGGGAAGGTGCTCCCCACCAGAGCGTTGAACCACCTGTTCCCCGCGACGCTGGCCTGGGGTAGGGAGAGTCTCCCTATCAGCGCCCTCATCGACTCAGGAGCTGACGTAAGCCTGCTTGACATCTCCCTGGCCCGGCAGGCCGGTATTCCACTCATTCCCCTCGACACTCCCCTCACGGCCCAAGCCTTAGACGGACGCCCACTCAGCAAGTTCACCCATAGCACAGTTTCCGTCACCCTCACTATCTCGGGAAATCACGTTGAGACCACCCGCTTCCTAGTCATGCACGCCCCCGCCGCACCCCTGGTGTTAGGTAGACCGTGGTTGGAGAGACACGATCCTCATATCTCCTGGTCTACGGGACGGGTGTTGGGTTGGAGCGTGGCGTGCCATGCCAACTGCCTGCGCTCCGCTCAGTCCCCATCCAGTAGACCGGGGCCGGTAGTCTCTTCCCCGGACCTCACGGGAGTCCCCACCATGTACCACGATCTAGCACCTGTGTTTAGTAAGACCAGCGCACTCGCACTTCCACCCCACCGACCTTATGATTGCGCCATAGATCTCCTTCCCGGGGCCGCCCTTCCTACCGGGCGGCTGTATAACCTTTCCGTCCCCGAGAAGGAGTCTATGCGCAATTATATCCACCGAGTCCCTGGCCTCAGGTATTGTAAGGCCCTCGTCGTCCCCGGTGGCCGCAGGGTCTTCTTTGTGGCGAAGAAGGAGGGCGACCTGAGGCCCTGTATAGATTATCGCCAACTCAACGAGATCACGGTGAAGAATAAGTACCCACTTCCCCTTATGTCCTCCACATTTGAACCACTGACTCACGCCACTGTGTTCACTAAATTAGATCTGCGCCGGGCGTATCACTTGGTCCGTATTAGAGAGGGGGATGAGTGGAAGACCGCCTTTAACTACAACCTAGGGCCATTTCGAGTACCTTGGTTATGCCGGTTTGGACTTCACGAACGCTCCGGCCCGGTTCCAGGCTTTGGTAAATCGACCTTTTTTTCGAGACACTGCTAAACCTATTCGTGGTCGGTTTTAACCTTAGATGACATTTTGGTATTTTCCAATTCAGGAAAAGGACACCACCAGCACGTTCGGTTGGTCCTGCAACCGTCTCCCTCGGAGAACAGACTATTTGTTAAGTGCCGAGAAGTGTGCTTTTCACAACACCTCGGTGAGTTCCTAGGGCACGTCATTGAGAGGGGCCAGATCCGGGCAACCCCAAGAAGATCCTCGCATTAGTGGAGCAGTGGGCGCAGGCCAAACATCGAGCACAAACTCCGACGGTTTCCCTAGATTTGCCAATTTCCATCGGCGATCATCCGGGGGTTCAGTCGAGTGGCGGTCTCCCGCTTCCACGGACCCACGGTCCTACCCTCCGACTTTCTCGTGGTCCCCTGGAGGCGGAGAAGGCCTTCGTCACCCTAAAGGCGTTGTTCACACGACCCGCACCAGTGCTCTCACACCCGGATCCGGCCAGACAGGTTCATCTGTGGAGGTGGATCGCCTCAGCACACGGGCAATCGGGGCCGTCCTCGTCCCCAGCGGTCGCGAGGAGGACCAGAAGAATCCACCCCTGCGCCTTCTTGTCTCGCCGTTTCTCTCCTGCCGAGAGGAAATTACGACGTGGGCAACCGGGGAATTGCTGGCAGTAACACGCGGCGATGGAGGAGTGGAGACACTGGCTCGAGGGAGCCACGCTGCCATTTTTTGGTTTGGACTGACCATAAAAATTGACCTTACATTCAGAAGGCCAAGAGACTCGAACCCCGACAGGCGCGCTGGCGCTCTTTTTTGCCGATTTAATTACATCCTCACCTACCGCCCGGGTCCAAGAATGGCCGAGCAGATGCCCTCTCCCGACTGTTTTCGGGAGAGTCGTCTATCATATCGGACAGGTCGAGCCAGTCGGAGTCCCCGGACACCATCATTCCCCCAGCCCGAATGGTGGGCGGTCGTCACCTGGGAGAATTGGAGGCGGCGGTGAGGGGGCTCAGGACGACCAGCCCGATCCGGGTGGGGGAGCCCCCGCATCGTTTGTTTGTGCCCTTGAGTGTCCGGGCGCGGGTGCTGGAGTGGGGGCACTCGAGTCGACTCGCGTGCCACCCCGGGGTCCACCGGACAGTGGACTTTTTAAGACGACGTTTCTGGTGGCCTTCCATGGACCATGATGTGCGGCAGTTTGTGGCCGCCTGCACCACCTGTGCCCGCAGCAAGGCCACTCATCGGCCGCCAGCGGGTCTCCTGCGCCCCCTTCCGGTGCCCAGTCGGCCGTGGTCCCACATAGGGCTAGACTTTGTCACGGGTCTCCCCATGTCGAAGGGAAACGACACCATCCTCACCCTAGTGGACCGGTTCTCCAAGGCCGTCCATTTCGTCGCCCTCCCCAAACTACCTTCTGCCGCGGAAACGGCGGACCTCCTCGTCACCCATGTGGTCCGCCTCCACGGCATTCCCCAGGACATTGTTTCCGACCGGGGTCCCCAGTTCACGTCTAAGGTATGGCAAGCGTTTTGTAAGGGGATTGGGGCCACAGCTAGCCTCTCCTCAGGGTACCACCCACAGACGAATGGGCAGACGGAGAGGGCAAATCAAGCGCTGGAGGCGACATTACGTTGCGTCACCACCAGCAACCCGGCCTCCTGGAGCGAGCACCTACCTTGGGTGGAGTATTCATTGAATTGTATGAGGAGCTCGGCAACTGGCCTGTCCCCTTTTGAGTGTTCCCTGGGCTACCAACCCCCTGTGTTTCCCCAACAGGAGCTGGAGGTGGCGGTCCCGTCGGTCAGGGCCCACTTCTGCCGGTGCCGGCGTGTTTGGAGGACTGCCCGAGCCGCCATGCTCCAGGCCACGGAACGGTCCCGGCGTAACGCCAACCGACGAAGAGTGCCAGCCCCGGCCTATCAACGTGGCCAAGAGGTGTGGCTGCTGGCCCGGGACCTGCCACTCCAGACGGCCTCCCGAAAACTGGCTCCCCGCTATGTGGGGCCCTACACCATCGACCACATCGTGAACCCCACTGCAGTTCGTCTCCTGCTCCCGCCGTCGTTAAATGTACATCCCGTTTTCCATGTGTCCCAACTTAAGCCTGTCGTCTCTAGTCCCCTAGCTCCTCCAGTACCGGTCCCTCCACCTCCCCGAGTCCTCGACGGTGGTGACCAGGTGTGGGACGTTGCAAGCTGCTTGCTGTCCGCCGTCGGGGACGGGGTTCCAATACCTGGTGGGTGGGTTGGAGTATGGCCCGGAGGACCGCCAGCTGGGTTCCCTCATCATACCCTGGCTGTCCCGCCCTCCTGCAGGCGTTCTACCGGGAGAACCCAAAGCCACAAGGACAGGTCGCCCGGTGTCTCCCGTAGGAGGGGGGGTCTGTTATGGTGCGCTCCTCCCCCAGAGCGCACCACGTCATCATCAGCTGATCGGGAAGCCCCAGCCCGAACAGACCGAGTCTCCCGCAGCAAGCGAGACACGCCCTGCGGAGGCGGAGTCCATGGGGCGCCAGGTGAAGCAGATTACAATCAAGGCTCAGCGGATACTTAAGCCCGTTTCCAAACAAAGAGACTTCGCTAGAACGTACTACCCCGCGTCACTAGTCCCGGTGTTCTCCTTCCTCGCTCCTACGTCTTCCTCGCTGCCCCGTGTCGATCCTCGCTCTCGCTCCTGTGTCTCCCTCGTCAGCTACGGACCCCTGCCCTCCTCGGACCCTCTCCACGCGCCTCCACCTGAACTCCCCTCTTCCCGGCGGACGGAACCCCTTGAACCCCCTGACCACCGGACTGCCCCGACTCCCCTTTAGCCCTCCCCTGCTAAGTATATTTGTTTTTGTTAGAGTAGGTTCTTTTTCTTTTAGTTTTCCATTAGGTATCCTTAGATAGATTATTATATTTAGATAGTTATTATTTATATAGTGTTATATAATATTGTAGATAGAATTATAGTTATAGATTATTATATATATTTATATATATTTATATAGGAGACCACTGTGTTCCTTCTAGTAACGTTCCCTGGTTACTCATTAAACACCTGTGGAACCTATCCTGTTGTCTGTTTCCTCTCTCTGTTTACTCACTGGCTCCAGTTCGTGTCTGGGTCCTAACACTTACCCAAATAGAGGATGCCCATCAATTGAAACAACGTTAGCCTGTCCAGCTAGTAGGTAGATATACACCACGGTGGGTATCCTTGCAATATAGCAAAATATAGCAACCTCATTCATGCGGCGGGATTCCCGCTGCTAGCGAGGATGGCTAATATAATCAGAGCAACAAGCAAAGAGTAAACACACACAACAGAACGCACATACAAAACAGGGGAAGAAAAGAAAGAATTTGAAAAGAAAACAGCGGCCCATACCTCAAGGTATATGCGCTGTTGAACTGGCGAGGGCCACACAACAGGTGGATCGGTGAAGAGCGCTGCAGAAGCAGTTGAACACTTCTATCCCGTCGTTTGTTTTCTCGCGCGTGGTTTTGTCGAAACCGTCCGCTGGGTGAAAGAACTCTTTTTTCCTATCTTTCTCCTGCGTGCGAGGGTGGTGGGGGGGGGGAGTCGACTACACAGAGATGTTTGATCTGGCGGCGCTGAAACTGATCTGTATTTCCAGCATTGTCTCTGGCAGCCTACTGTAGCATCTTAAAAGGTCAGGAGTGAAAGGCCATTTGATCAACAGAGAAAGACCTTTTGTGTTACGGCTCGCCCGCCCTCGCCTCCACGTCCGTCCCTTTCCCCTCCCGCTACACGCCCTTCGCGCTCCTCTGCGCACCGCCTTGGACCGGGCATACGGCGTTCCGACTCTCCGGAGTTCCCCCCGGCTGTCAGGCACTCACGTTCCACATCCCCCGCCGGCCCTGTCCTCTCGGCAGGCTGCTCCCACTCCTCTCATCTCTCGGAGTCGGACATTCCTGACAAGTCGGCGCAGGTGCAACGGCGGAGCGGCGATGACGCTCCATACAGCGCGACTCTCCACACCGGCGTTCCATTCCCAATCACCGCACCTGCCCCTGATCGGCAATCACCGCTCGCCCTACAAGAACCTGGCCTGCACTCCACTCAGCAGCAGATCATTCCCTAAGCTACAGGCGGTAAAGTATCTCCCGTATCACACACTGTAGTAGTTATCTCTCGCCAACTAACTTTTCGCAGTTCTTGTGCCAAGCCCTTTTTGCCTTAGCCTGGATCTCTATCCCTCACCTCCCTTCTCCTTCTCATGCCTCCAGAATCCCGGACCCTCCTGCTGAGTTCAAGCCAACCCGCAGAGCCATTCACCCCCGGATCCCATTATTTATGTGGCATCCTCTGTGGCAAATCCTTTGTTTTTAAACAATTAAAACGCCTTTTAAGGCTTGAACCTCAACCTACGCCTCCTCCATTTTGCTGTGCGCCTGGGTCTCACCTCAACCCCCCCTAACATTTTGGCTTCATTACATCACCTTTCATCTGCTTTCCTGAGGTGGGTTAAAGCAAAGCAGCACGCCGTCCTTTTGAAAGGGAGGAGATAAAATGGATCACTTTGGCGCCCCTGAGCCTTTATTTTCCCTCTTTTTTGGCCTGGTTACACTGACATTTCAATGCGAGCTGTGTGTCTTCGGTATGTAGGGCCGCTGCACCGCGTCCCTGTATCCATTTGGCAGTAAGATTCCAGCTTCTTCTGGTCCACCCACCGAATCGAGGAATATCAAACTACGTGACCGTTGCCCACCACCCGTGGTCCTGGTATGCGGTGTGTGTGTGTGTGTGTGTGTCATTGAGTGTGTTTTCGCACAACTGCGCACAGATGAAAGAAGTGTGAAGCAATGAAACTACACTGATGATGTCGTCCCCCCCCACCACCCACAGCGTTCCGATGAAGTGGCTTTACGTCCCACAGCTTATCCCGGGTGTGTGTGTACACGGAGCAACTCTCCGTTTTAACATCGACGAGAACACGCACGTTAAATGCCTTTAGAGATGTCTAGTTTGCATATTAGGGGTGTACGACCAGAGCGATATGCGGGTGTATCGCGATTCTTATCTTCTACAATTCTTCCAAAACTTCCATACTTTGTTTATATTATTGCTCGGTTGATCAGTTGATAAAACCTTTCTTTCTTAGTGCACAGCGGACTGAAGAAGTCCGCTGTGCGGACGGAAGAAATTGGAAGGCCTACCCCCTATGTATTGAATTGAGAATCGTTTTGAATTGGGAGTGCTGCTATAAACCTGCATGCATGCATGTGTTGGAAAGGCTTCACACACAGACACACACACGGATAAATACGCAGATATGACAAGACAACGCACGCCTATACGCACATATACCCACACACACACCGCAAGAGCACACAATTACACATTCTCACAGTGAGGAGGCGCCTCCCTCCACCTCCACCACCACCTCTTCCAGCTCCCCACCACCTCCCCCCACCATCCATGAATACTCGTCTCTCTTTAACGGTAACCTTGGGAGACGGCCTGAAACCGGTGAGACACTTAACAGCCAGCATTCTGAGAAAAATGTTTTTGATATGCCCGTGTCATTTAATCACGCGCGTTCTGCCGGGGCTGCTTTCGCGGGAACAATTTTGCAGGATATTAACTCCCGACTAAACCCTGGCTCGTACCATTTGTGGGGCCAGTCAAGCAGGGCTCCCAGGAGGCGTACACGTTTCCTCTCCTCACAGTCCTACTAATCTCTAGTCCCGCCCGTGCACACGCGCGCCCGTGCAGTGTACACACACACACACACAGACACACACACACACAGACACACACACACATAGAGGGATGTGTACACGTGCGCAGGTGCAGATGCGCTCACCGTTACACACACACACACACACACACATTCTCTCACACACACTCACACTCTCTCACACACATATTCGGGGAGAATGAATGGATAGTCTAAACAGCAGGGGCGGACGGGATATAGGGGCGATTTGGGCGACGCACTACCAACTGGGAGAAACCAATTGTTTCTAACCAATTCTATCACAGCAAAAGTAGTCATCAGTGTTGTAGACATATTATCTGTCATTGTCCAATCAGAATCGTCAGATTCAAGTCGTGTTTCAAATGGTCCCGCCTCTCTGGGCGATTTCATTGACGTGGAAAATTGCCCAAGCATTCTCCCATTGACTCTCATGTTAAAACTTATTTTTTCGGAAAATGAGCCTCCAATGCATTTTGAATGAGGATTTTGGGCCTCGCCCTAACGTGCTTGCGTCATACGTAACTGAGCAAAGAGAGGGAGGGGATATCTTCCATCAAGTCACTTGCTACTTTCAAGATGGCTACTAGCAGAGGTGTGGACTCGAGTCACATGACTTGGACTCGAGTCAGACTCGAGTCACAAATTTGATGACTTTAGACTCGACTTGACAAAATCCAAAAAGACTTGCAACTCGACTTTGACTTTAATACCAATGACTCGTGACTTTACTTGGACTTGAGCCTTTTGACTTGAAAAGACTTGATACCTTCCCTCGAGCCCAAAGATAAAAAATGATGTTATTTAAAAAGTGTGCCGCGAATCAATTCATTTCCCTTCATTTCCTGAATGAACTACATTTCCAGCGAATCGACACTTCATTACCCAGATCCAGACTTTAGTGACTTGACAAATCACAAAAGACTTGCAACTCGACTTTGACTTTAATACCAATGACTCGTGACTTTACTTGGACTTGAGCCTTTTGACTTGAAAAGACTTGATACCTTCCCCCAAGCCCAAAGATAAAAAAGATGTTATTTATCTGATTCTTCCATGCGAATCCGACACTTTCATTGCCAGCATCCACCTTTAACCAATCAGACAGCACAGCATCCGATCAAGTTGCGCGAGAGAACCACGAAGAACTAACGTTATGATTCAGAACGACGGAGCAATATTGGAAAAATGATACCAAAGATTATTTCGTTTGCGTATAAAAACTACGCGGTGGTCAACAAAAAACGAATTGCAGAATGCTAAACGTGCGGGTCGACAATCACAGCCTGAGACGCAACAACTTCCAACTTTGTTCGACATTTGAAGCTGCACAAAGAACGGTAAGTCGAGGCTAATATTAACGTTAGATTGTTGACAAATTAGATTGTTTTGCCAACAAGTTGATAATGAAATTAATAATGCTAGTGTAGTGCCCGTTGGGATGTGCCCGTTCGGACCGGGACGATTTTCTCGAGAACCACTCCTCCGATCGACTTCGCACTCGACACTGACACATGACTGACAGACTTTTGGCCAATTTGGTCTTTTGCAAATGCAATGCATCATAGGGCCCTGAGATAACAGAAAAAGCACAACCCTGTGGGGAAATGAAACTGTTTATGCATTTCACGTTCTCTCTCTCTCTCTCACACACACACACACACACGCACACGCACACACACGTAGTCTCCATGAATCATGTTTTGTCTCCCATCTCTGGGATCTGCATGGTTTTGCATGGCACACACACACACGTAGTCTCCATGAATCATGTTTTGTCTCCCATCTCTGGGATCTGCATGGTTTTGCATGGCACACACACACACGTAGTCTCCATGAATCATGTTTTGTCTCCCATCTCTGGGATCTGCATGGTTTTGCATGGCACACACACACACACACACACACACGTAGTCTCCATGAATCACGTTTTGTCTCCCATCTCTGGGATCTGCATGGTTTTTCTCAGACATTCAGGCCAGTGTTCAAATTGTAGGCCTACTTGAAGGTCAGTAGCAATTGTTTTGATGTACCTTATAATAAATGATTGTAACTTTTACGGCGGATTTTTTTAGGTGTCCTAGAGTATATTCAGTAGAGAGAGAGGGACAGAGAAAATAGAGGAATTGGTTAGTGTGGTATGAGGGGGAGGGGTTTCCATTGATACCTTTTGAATGAAAATACATTTAATTGTAAAATAAGATAAAATGCTGCTTCTTTGTTTGGATACTTGTTTTTTTTATTAAGTTCAGTCGCACTTGTTTTAAAGGGATGGTTCACGCTCATTGCACCAATTCTCTAATAGTTGTCTTACCTTGTATCTTTTTACCTCTTAACTTCTGCTGCTTTCATGTAGATGTTCAATAAAACATTTTAAATGTATTTGTATAGCCCTTAATCACAAGACAGTCTCAAAGGGCTTTACAGGCCAGATTATTATGGGTCAAAAGTGATTTATGACACCCCCCTAGCCCTAGCCCCGCCCCCCTAAGGGCAAGAAACGACTCCCTTAAAATGGCATTACATTTGGTGAAGAGCGCATTATGACTTGTTTAGGACTCGAAACTCAAAGTTTAGGACTTGGGACTTGACTTGGGACTTGTCAGTCTTGACTTGGGACTTGACTCGGGACTTGCCTGTCTTGACTTGGGACTTGACTTGGGACTTGAGTGCAAAGACTTGAGACTTACTTGTGACGTTTTGCAAAAAAATGACTTGGTCCCACCTCTGGCTACTAGTGTGTGCAATTCCGTTGTGTCTCTGAAAGAAGTTCCTTTTAGTCGACGATCCAATTCAGACAAATTGGCATTAAAACAATCAGGACCTCCAAGACCAAATTTAATAATTAAACAGGTTTAAATACTTGACTTAATATGCTGCCCCTGTCTTTATGTGGTTGCTGGACATATCTTGTGTCCTGTTTAGCTATTTTACATCAGACAACATTAGATTCATGTAAATAATTAATTGGGGAGCTACACCATTTTTGTTTATGGAGTTGCCATCTAGTGGACATAAGAAGGACTCTGTATGAGTTAATCATCTAACAACAAATTGATACTGTCTTGCACCTATTGAATGGATCACCTTAATCATTATCAGAAAAATTCCCCCCCTGAGATTTTCTTCAGGAGCCGCCACTGCTGAACAGACAACAGTAAAGGGATAAATGTGGTTGTGATTTGGTCATATTTAAAATGCCTCGCATGAATAGTTTCGTAGAATGTATTTTTTTCCATTTCTGTCCCTGTTTTTAAATTTTTTTCTTCAATTTTTTTTCGTATTTTTCTGCTGAGGAACAGACATGCTGTGATTCTATGCAAAATATATGAAGCCATTACCCAGAGAAACGCATTGGGCTTCAATAGCTGAGGCAGACGGAGTGGGGAATATCTCATTGCACTGAGGGGGCTATAGCTATTCTTTACCAGGGACACACACACACATTAACACACACATGCACACCCATATGCACACAATGCAAGAGACAGCAATGGCAACTGATGAGAACCATTTTTTGTTCCATCACAAAGAACTAGGTCACCCACTCATAATTGTCAATCATGCAATAAATCTCTCTTTGGCACAAATTAATACTGCATTGGGCATGAGACAAAGCGTATTGGCATGCTATGTCAGCTTGACTCAATTCATCCCTCTTTTCACACAAGACCATTCATATGTGAAGTTATGTGAGGGTCTGTGTGTGTGTCTCTCTCACTTTCTCTATTTCACACTTACCCTCTCCAACCTCCTCCGCCATTTCAGCCAAGGGGCCCACCATTAACATAACCATGTTTATTTCCAAAGGGGAACGCGTCTAACTGTATTTTCTGCACTACGGCGGGAATTCCAGACGAACGAGATAAGGTCATAGTCACGATAAAAGTTGTGCTTTTTCGTAAGCATGAGTTAATTAATACATGTGTACCATCATACATTGTGTAAGCAAGGCAAGTCATATTGTTCTGTTAATTATTTCTTGTAATTAAAAGATGTATTTTTAGGCAATATTCATATTTTCTAAATAAAAATTCCCGGAAAGCCTGACTTTTTCGCTAACCCCTGCAGCAGCAGCCCAGGTGCACACACACTGAGACTGAGAGAGAGAGAGAGAGAGAGAGAGAGACAGAGACAGTGAAAGAGACATAGAGACAGTGACAGAGAGACACACTGGACAGAGAGACAGGGAGAGAGAGAGTGACAGTGAGTGGCATCGAATGCGCTGCTCTCCCGCGATCCGATTGGCTGCGGGCTGTGGGTGGGGGGCTCCACGCAGCAGTGTGGCTCCCTCCTTCCTCCGGGGGCCGGTGTTACCTCTCCCAGGGCCCACCCTGACTGTCACTCTTTAAGAGCAGGGTAATAATAGCCAGGGCGCCTCAGCAAGTGGTGGGCGCAGGCCGCCTCAAAGAAACATCAGGGAGACGGTGACATTTGAGTCTGCACGGTAGAAACCAAGTGCTGCGACCAATAAAGACACTCACCAATATTCTCACTGGGCTCCAAGAGAAAGGGGGGGGAGGATGAGAGAGAGGGGGAGGGAGGGAGGGAGGGGGAGAGGGAGGGAGAGGGAGGGAGAGAGAGAGGTGGGGAGGGACGGAGAGAGATAGAGAGAGGGAGGGAGAGAGGGAGGAAGGGAGGGGAGGGAGAGGGAGGGGAGAGAGAGAGAGAGGAGAGAGAGGGAGGGAGGGAGAGTGACAGGGAGGGATGGAGAGAGAGGGAGGGAGAGAAAGAGAGGGAGGGAGAGAGGGAGAGGAGGGGGAGGAGAGAGAGAGCGAGAGGAGAGAGGGAGGGAGAGAGAGAGAGACAGAGAGAAAGAGAGGAGGTGAGAGAGAGGAGGAGAGAGAGTGGGGAGAGAGAGACAGAGAGACGGAGGCAGGAAGAGAGGGCAAGGGAGAGAGACAGGGAGGGAGCGAAACAGAGAGAGAGACTGAATGAGAGACACACAGAGAGACAGGGGGAGGAGAA
>PIJE02005423.1:0-10000 GCA_002895965.2 Coryphaenoides rupestris
CCTCGTTAGAAACACTCGTTAACAAAAACAGAGAACGCATACGCGCATACACATCCTAAGAATAACACACCACACACACACCACACACACACACACACACACACACACACACACACACATCACACACACACACACACGTTTCGCGCACAAACCAGCCCACCGCCACGTTGGCGACCCGCGCGCTGTGCGACCGTTTGCCTTCGCTCAAACAGCCCGTCCCGGCACACCCGGGGTCCGGTAAACTGTGGCAGCCCTCCGCCGTCAAGCAACACTCACCAAGCTAAACATTGTCAGCGCGTTGTGTACAAGAGTCGCCTCGCGCGTAAATACACCGGAAAAATACCACGACGCGCGTCACCGAGCCCACGAGGAGGGTGGTGATGATGGTGATGATGATGATGGTGATGATGTTGGTGATGATGATGATGATGATGATGACCAGGTCAGAGACGCTTCATCCTTCATCCGTACGTCATTCTTTGTACAAAAAAAAAAAGAAACAAATAAAGAAAATCTTCAGTCGTTCCGTCAGCGCAGTTCTCATCGAGACTGGCCTTTTGCGTGACCTTCAGACACACCTGGATATTGCCGCCCCCCCCGCCCCCCCCCGACACACACAACACCACCCCCCTCCTCCTCCACCCCCCTGACACACACACACAAACACACACACACACACACTCTCCTCTCTCCTTGTCTCCTCTCCTTCGTCCACAGCCAGATTACAGCCAAGGGTGCAAATTTCAGCAAATCATTCCTTTGTTTGTTTCTTTGTTGTTGTTGGGGTGGGGGGGGGGGGGGGGGGGGCAACAGCAGTAGCCGCAACAACAACAACAACAACAACAACAACAACAACAACGAAAACAAAAAGCATGCAGAGGAAATAACGGCGGCACAGGGGTGTTAAATATGTTTCATAATATCCGCATTGTATTCTGTTGCAGTGCTTCCAATTTTCCAATAAACGTGCAATGATAAATCTGTTTATTATTATGCATGGGGGAGAGAGAGAGAGAGAGAGAGAGAGAGAGAGAGAGAGAGAGAGAGAGAGAGAGAGAGAGAGAGAGAGAGAGAGGAGAGAGAGAGGCAGAGAGAGAGGTAGTGTGTGTGCATGTGTGTGTGTGTGTCATGTGTGTGTGCATGTGTCTGTGTGTATGTGTGTGTGTGTGGTGTGTGTGTGTGTGTGTGTGTGTAGTGTGTGTGTGTGTGTGTGTGTGTGTGTAGTGTGAGGAGTGGGGGGGTGGGGGTGCTCAAGGTTATTCTATTATCCTCCATTCTTGGCATCCCGGGCGCCGGCTGCAGGCTCAACCCCTCCTGACCGTGTGCAAAGCTAAACCCCCCTTAACACCCTGCCCCCCACCCACTCCCCCCCACCCACCCTCAACCTCCCCGAATCCCGACTACCCTCCTCCTCCTCCTCCTCCGGGAAGGAGAGGAGATAGGAGGAGGGGAGGAGAGGAGGAGAGAAGGAGAAGAGAGAGGAGGAGATGAAACGTAGAGAGGGACCCCAAGGTCTTTAAACCATCTGTTGTTGACCATGTCCTCTGGCGACAGACGTAGCCCCCCGCCCCCCCGCCTCCTCCACCCCCTGCGCGCCCCCCCCCCCCCCCCCCCCTCCCTCTATGGAGACTCTTAATTGGGATGTGAAGTGGTGCTACTTTTATTGTCCGGGAAAGCAGCGGCCTGGCTCCTCGTGGCTTCTTTATTTGTGACTTCCTTTTCTGTCCGACTCAGTGTGGTGTGCGTGCGTGTGTGTGTGTGTGTGTGTGTGTGTGTGTGTGTTTGGTGGCTGACTGGCTGGCTGGCTGCCTTAATTGGCCTCACCTGGCCCAGTTGCAGTCCGGTGGGGGAAGGGGGCTACAAGCCTGGCGTGTGCGTTTGGTGCTAATCACTGCACCGCAGGTTAAGTCAGCCGCCGGCACGTACTGCACACTCGAAGAGAGCGCTAACACGCTAGCATCCGTGCCACCTGCTCTGTTTGCCATTTTTTACCAAACAATGAACACAATGAACCGGAACAATAAACCGGAACAATGAACCGGAAACAATGAACCAGACTCTGCAACACCACAACGTGTCCCCGCGTCCTTGGAGGAGCGACAGGAGGATCTCTCCGTCTTCCTCTCGCTTGTTTTTCCCGTTTTTTTTTCTCACTTTCGTTCTTTCTTGTTCTTCCGTTTGTTCGTTATTTCCTCATTTCGTTCTTACATTCCGTCATTCTTTTTCATTTCACTCGTGCGTTAATTCGTGATTACGTTCTTTTTCGTTCCTCGGTTATTTCCTCATTTCGTTATTTTCCGTCTTCCTTCCGTTCCTTCTTTCACGTTCCGTGCCTCTCGTTCCTCCGTGATTTCCCCGGTTGCTCCTATATACGCGCGGTAAGTATCATTTTAGTAGCCCCGCGTTATCAATCAAGGATATTGAGCAATACATATATAACACAATCTGGCTGTAATTGGGGTTGGGCTCGTGAAGTATGTCAGTGATGTGTGTCAATGCCCTGGCGGGGAGTGTGAGAGGAGTGTGTGCAGTAACAGAATATCTCCATCCATGTTTGTGCACATCTGGCTGTGTTTAGCAGGGTGTGGGCTCGCTAGCGCCATGCGGCTAAGTGTAGGGTGTTACTGTTCCAGCGCAGGCAGGCCAGACCTTTTTAGGTCCAGGAACCCTGGAAGAAGCCCCAGCTCAGCCACAGATTAGAGGACCAGCGTGCTCACACACCGGGGCTGGGAGCCAGCTCTCTGTGTGTGTGCGTGTGTCTGTGTGTGTGTGTGCGTGCGTGCATGTGTGATTCTCAGTGTGTGTTTGTGCGTGCATGTGTCAGTGTCGTGTGTGTGAGTGTGGTCTGTGTGTCTGTGAGTGTGTGTGTGTGTGTGTGTGTGTGTGTGTGTGTTGTCAGTGTGTGTTTTGTGTGTGTGTGTGTGTGTTCTCAGGGTGTGTTTTTGGGTGTGTGCATGCCGTGCGTGTGCGTTTGTCAGTGTGGTGTGCGTGTGTGTGTGTGTGTGTGCGTGTGTCTGTGTGTGTTTGTGTGTGCATGTGTCTCAGTGTCGTGTGTGTGAGTGTGGTCTGTGTGTCTGTGAGAGTGTGTGTGTGATCTCAGGGTGTGTGTCTGTGTGTGTGTGTGTGTGTGTGTGTGTGTGCGTGTGAGTGTGTGTGTGTGTGTGTGTGTGTGTGTGTGCGTTGTGTGTGTGTGTGTGTGCCGTGTGTTGTCCTCGGTGCGCGGCGTGCACGCAGTTGGTGCAGTGTGCAGCAGGAGTTTCTTTGTGTTCCTTGTTTGCACCTCAGGTTCCACCGCAACATCAAGTGAAGGCGTCCATTGGTTAGTGAAAGACGCGGGCGGGTGGCGTGGATTAACACACATACACCACGGGGGGTCATTCAGACTGCCAGCGGCTGACGACGAGCACTCAAGAGGCAAGAAGCAGTCGGGGGAAAAGAAAGCTAAAATGGTGTCCTGTAAAAAAAAAGAAAATGAGAACATTGCAACAGAGCAAGCAATCTGGCTTTTAACCAGTTGACTGACTGGGTTTCTAACATTTTCTCCGTCTGTCGTCAAGAGGAATCTTTAAAAAGAAATGAAAGAAGAGAGAGGGCCGAGAGTGAGTCGAGATGAAATTGGGGCGAGTGACGAGACGGTGCACACAGGTCAGGCGTCAAAAAAGAGAGGCAACGACAAGACGACACACACACACACACACCAACACACACATAGAAGGTCAAGAAGGATGACGGGATTATGAGTGTGAGTTTGTGTGTGTGTGTGTTGTGCGTGTGTGTGCGGGGGGGATTGTTTGTGTGTGTGTGTGTGTGTGTGTGTGTGTGTCTGAGGGTGAGAGAGAGGGGGAGAGGAGAGAGAGGGGGGAGAGCGAGAGAGCAAGAGAGACATATACATAGAGAGGGACTCGGAGAGAGATAGAGAGCAAGAGAGGAGAGAGAGAAGAGCGAGAAGAGAGAGCGAGAGAGACACATACGTAACATAGAGAGAGCTTTAGAGAGTAGAGAGAGCAAGAGAGAAAGAAGGGAGAGGAGAGAGAGAGAGAGAGAGGGAGAGGAGAAGGTGTGTATCGTGTTGGCATGTTCGTATGCTTCACATAACCGACTGACCACTTGTGATCGACTGACATGTGTCTTTCTGATCGAGAACGCTCCGCCTGATGGCTTGCGTGGTGTACTGCATGTTTGCAACGACACCAATTCGGCCGACAAAGCCACAGTTAGAAAAACGAAAAGGAAGACAGAAGACAGCTTTTGGAAAATCTTCGGCAAAGGTCACATGTCAAGCCGGGGGGGGGGTCCTGGCGAACGCTGCGCAGTCCGTGGACACCGGCATCACTCTGAGCCAGGAGAAGAGAGAGAGAGAGAGAGAGAGAGAGAGAGACGAGAGAGAGAGAGAGAGAGAGAGAGAGAGAGGAGAAGAGAGAGAGAGAAATCGATATTCCGCCCTGTTTTCTGTTCTCCGGGCAGCGCGCCGCACGGGAATGTTCATGTAAGTGGATGTCATGGCGGGCTGGGCGGGCCGCTGACCTATGTGTTTCCCCGAGATGACCAGATGCTCTTATTTATGCCATTTAATCAGTTGCGAATATGTCCCCGTTGGCTGAACATGCTGCTTTTTTTTTTTTAAGTACGCGCGGCAAGGATGGATCGCTGAACTGAGAGAGGGGGGGGGGGGGGGACGGGGGGATCGTGTCCAAAACAATAACGTGAAAATCTCTCTCAACCCCATGCAAGCGGTGGTCAAAACGGATGATTCTTTTTTGCGTCAATCTAACTGTAAATCTAACCACGTCTCATTAAACTCGCCCGAGATGTTTTTCAGATCCGCTCCCGTCGCGGTCGGTCTGATCCGCGGTCTCCTGATCATTTTGCCGCTCTCCAGGGCACCTCTGCTGACGGGTAGCCACATAACATCGAACCGAACATGTGGGGGGGGCTCTCTCTCTCTCTCTCTCTCCTGTCCCTCTCTCTCTCTCTCTCTCTCTCTCTCTCTCTCTCTTCTTCCCTTATTGACTCATCCCCATGCAAATCGACACGTCCGGGGCGGGACATAGGCCTATTGATTAACCAACCACATTACTCACAAGAGAGACAGATGGACAAGGGAGGGGAGAAGAGAGTGAGACGGAGAGGGAGAACGGAGAGGCGGGAGGGCGGGAGGAGGGGAGGAGACGGAGAGAGTGAGAGAGAAAGGAGGGCGAGGGAGAGAGAGAGTGAGATGGGCGAGAGAGAGGGGGAAGAGAGAGGGGGGGGATTATAGATAGAGAGGGGAGGGGAGGAGGAGAAAGAGAGACAAAGAGAGACGGAGAGGGAGGGGGAGGGAAAAGGAGAGGAGAGAAGAGAGAGAGGGGGGGGGGGGGGGGGGGGGGGGGGGGGGGGGGGGGGGGGGGGGGGGGGGGGGGGGGGGGGGGGTAAGAAAGGTGAATCCGACGAAAGTGGAAGACAATAAAGATAAGACAGGAGTGTCCGAGCGAGGTGAACGATGAGAAGGCAATTAAAAAGTCAGATTAAAATAAAAATTGGAAGGGGGGACAGCAAAAATAATTTAGTCGATGGAAAAAGAAGACAATCAACTTGATGTGGTCTCAGTGCAAAAGCACACAGGACTGAGGGGAAACAATGGAAGGAACCCGTGAGAGGGTAGAGAGATATAGAGAGAGACAAGAGAGTGAGGGAGGGAAGAGAGAGAGAGAGAGAGAGAAGAGAGCACATGAATGTGAATACCTTCGAAAGAATAGGAACTTATCAAAAACCAAAAACATAGAGACCGAAACCATGAACACACGTCTAGCGGATCGAAGCGATTGACGGCTCACATAATAATACGAGATTGAGGACTCTGCAGAACAGCCAGAGTGGCTAATACTAATATATTTCTAAGGCACACAATGCAGCTGCAGGACGTACTTCAAAATGATGAAGCTCCAATACAAAATACCAAGATCAGCAACAAACACTTACTCATTAGAAGCAGTGTAGCGAAAGAATTTAGAGTCAATCATAAAAAGAACCTCAAAACCCACTAGACTCAACCATACACTAAAGAACTACAAAGACAAAATAAATCACTTGAAACCAAGAAGGCCTGTGGGGTCGGATGGGATCCTAAATTGAAATGAATAATTCACAGACCTCAAATTCAATTGTCTATATTAAACTCTTATATGTTGTCGCTTAGCTCGGGGATCTTCCAATATTTGGAACCAAGGGTCTGATAACACCGCTCGCACAAGTGGAGACAGATTGCCCCAACAATTAACCCGCGGGATTCTGCGTTAACAGTGACTTGGGAAAATCCCTCTGTATGATCATCAACACAGACTCCCTACACATTTCGTCACTGAAATATGTCCTGCAATCATCCCAATTGCTTTCTGCCGAATTATCACACACAGACGATACTTGTCACCCTCAGCACCCTAATAGACCTAGCACCCATCAAAAGTAAATTATTCTCTGTTTTGTTGACTTCCAAGAGCTTTTGACTCGATTTGGCATGACGGTCTGCTGTACAAACTATTGGAAAGCGGTGTTGGAGGAAAAACCTATGACATCATAAAAGTTCAATGTACACCAACAACAAATGTGCTGTTAAGATTGGCAAACAACAGACAGACTTCTTTCCCCAAAACCAGGGGGTTGCCTGAGCCCAACCCTCTTCAACATATACATCAATGAATTGGCAAAACTATAGAAACAATCTGAGGCAGCCTGGCATCTCCCTAGGAGACACACAAGTTAAACACCTCCTGTTCACCAGATGATCTGGTGCTTGCTGTCCTCCAACCAAAGTAAGGACTACAACAGCACTTGATCTACGACACAAATTCTCCAGACCTGGGCCCTGACAGTAAATCTAACCAAGACAAAAATAATGCTTTTCCAAAAAAGACCCAGCCTCCAGCAACACAAATATAAATTCTTTCTCGATACAACTCCCTCAGATCATACAAAGAATTATACCTCCAGTACCTTGGCCTAAACATTAGCAACACAGGTAACTTCAACAAAGCTGTAAACGACCTGAGAGACAAGAAGGGCTTTTTATGCCATAAAAATAACTTAGACATCCCAATAAAAATATGGCTCAAAATACTAGACTCAGTTATCGAACCCATTTCCCCTTTACGGTTGCGAGATCTGGGTCCACTTGCAAACCAAGATTTTACTAAATGGGACAAACATCAAATTGAAACGCTGCATGCAGAGTTCTGCTAATCCATTCTCCACACCCAACGGAAAAAACACCCAACAATGCTTGCAGAGCAGAATTAAGATGATTAACACGATAATAAAAAATTAAAAAGAGAGCATTCAAATTTCATAACCACCTAAAAGACAGTTGAGGCCGACACGCTCCATAACAAAGCCCTCATCCACAGAGAGACTCTAGAGCGACGCCCCCTCGGCCAGCTGGTTTGGGACTCTATTCACAAAACCAAGCAGAGCCACCAGACAGAAACCCCATTGGATAAACCAATTATAAGAAAACAAAAAGAAAACTACCTCACACACTGGAAAGAATCAACCAAAAAACAGAGTAAATTAGAATGCTATTTGGCCCTAAACAGACAACACACAACGGCAGAATACCTGAGCACTGTGACCGATCCCAAACTCAGGACATCCTTGACTAGATACAGACTCAGGGAGCACAGCCTCGCCGTGGAGAGAGGCCGCCACCGGCAGACCTGGCTAACCAAGAGAAGACAGACTCTGTACCCACTGCACCCAACAGGAGGTGGAAACCGAGCTACACTTCCTAACAACCTGCCACCTATACCAAGACATTAGAGATACATACTTCCCACAGATCTCAAACACACAAAAGAATTTTTGAAAACTTAAACAAACAAACCAAAAACTTCCATATCTGCTGGGCGATGGTACAGGAATGTGCAAACATAGCAGCAGGATTTGTGAGCTGTTGCGACAGGAAAAGGACGGAATACAGAATACAACCTCCATAAAGACTGTCAATCCCCCTTTATTATTATTATTATTATTTTAATTAAAATATTTGTATTTTGTATTATTATTATAATTTTTTTTTTATTTCATTTTTGTAATGATTTTGAAAAAAAATATATATATATTTTTCAATTTTTTTCTTTTTTCCCTTTTTATTGTATCTTATTTTTTTCTTTTTTAGATTTTTGTATTTTGTATTTTTATTTTTACTTTTACTGTATATATTTTACTTCTTTATAAGTAGGCCTATACTTTTTATTTACCACTTATGTATGTTTCCATAAGACAGAGACATACAGAGGGGGAGAGAGAGACATACAGAGGGGGAGAGAGAGCAAGAGAGACAGAGACAGAGAGAGAGAGAGAGGGTCAGAAAGTGACAGAGAGAGAGAGATACAGTGAGAGAGACAGAGTGAGAGAGAGACAGCGACAGAGACATAAAGAAGGAGAGACAGAGACAGAGAGAGAGACAGACAGAGATATAAAGAGGGAGAGACCAGAGAGAGAGAGACAGAGAGAGAGAGAGAGAGAGAGAGAGAGAGAGAGACCAGAGACATACAGAGGGGGAGAGAGAGCAAGAGAGACAGAGACAGAGAGAGAGAGAGAGAGAGACAGAGACATACAGAGGGGGAGAGAGAGCAAGAGAGACAGAGACAGAGAGAGAGAGAGAGAGAGAGAGAGAGAGAGAGACAGACATACAGAGGGGGAGAGAGAGCAAGAGAGACAGAGAGAGAGAGAGAGAGAGAGAGGGTCAGAAAGAGACAGAGAGAGAGAGAGATACAGTGAGAGAGACAGAGTGAGAGAGAGACAGCGACAGCGACATAAAGAAGGAGAGAGAGCAACAGATAGAGAGAGAGAGAAAGAGAGAGACAGAGACAGACAGAGATAGACAGAGACAGACAGATAGAGAGACATAGAGACAGAGAGCAACAGATAGAGAGAGAGACAGAGATCAGAGACAGGACAGATAGAGACCAGAGTGGGACCCAGACAGCTAAGAGAGGCGGTGAGAAGGTGTGAGAACTTCCACGGACGGACTCTGGCTAAACGGTGTGTGTTGTGCGCGGCGGCGGCGGCGGCGGCGGCGGCGGCGTTGCCCTTGGCTAGTTAAGAGAGCGGATGCTGTGATGGCGGCTAAATGCTTGCTAAGGGGGTTTCCGCCGTGGGGGGGTGGGGGGGGGGGGGGGCAAGAGACGTGTTTGATGAATGTTTCCCGCTGATGGAAAACCGCCGTGACACATAAACACCTCTAATGGCTCCCCCACATCCGCTGCTGCAGTGTGCGTCCAGTTAGTGCTCCCGGGTGTGGTGTGTGTGTGTGTGTGTGTGTGTGGTGTGTGTGTGTGTGTGTGTGTGCGTGTGTGTGTGTGTGGTGTGTGTGTGTGTGTGTGTGTGTGTGTGTGTAGCGTGGCTGCCGCCGGTGTTGTGTTTTTATGCTGTGCGGTTTTTATGTGCTTGTTTCATGGGTAAGATAAAAAAAATCACCAAAAACAAGAGGGGGGATCGTTGCTATGGACGCACACAAACACAGACAGATCCCAGATTATTGTTTTGTGCATGAGGTTATACTTACTCACGGTACGCTAGACAGATCAATCAATCACTTGCTCGACACACACACGCACGCACACACACACACACACACACGCACAACAAACACATCGGATGTAGAGAGAGAGATACAGAGAGAGACTCGCGTGGCCCTGAAGGTAAATTTCCACGGAGGTTTCCACGTTTCCCGTTCGTTGTCTATGTGAGGAGCCGTGCGATGGACGTGAACTGTGGGTTCGTGGTTCGCGGTTCGCGCGGCGAGAAGCGAACCGAGAGGTCGAAGGCGTCAGCGTGAGCCGGTCCTCATTTGCATAAACCGGAATTCTGGTAGCTTTATGCAAACGAGGGCCACCCAGCGCGACTCCGACCGACGCCTCGGCAAGCGTGCGGACGAACGTTTAAGCTTAACCGCGGTCGAAAAAAAACCAAAGTAACCGTCCGAAATTGAAGACTGATTCAGCAACTTTACGACGTATTTTCC
>PIJE02005424.1:0-18936 GCA_002895965.2 Coryphaenoides rupestris
CGAGGCTTGGGAGGAGCTTGGACTCATTGGGGACTGTGGTGGAGAGACGCACGCTGAGCAAGATGCAGGCCATCATGGACAATGTCAGCCACCCTCTCTACCACGCCCTGGCAGGGCAGGGCAGTAGCCGCAGCAGACGGCTCATCTCTCTGCGGTCACACACGGAGCGGCACAGGAGATCCTTCATCCCCACGTCGGCCATAAGACTGTACAATTCAATTCAATTCAATTTTATTTGTATAGCCCTGAATCACAAGACAGTCTCAAAGGGCTTTACAGGCCAGATTGTTATGGGCCAAACGTGATTTATGACACCCCCCTAGCCCAAGCCCCCCTAAGGGCAAGAAACGACTCCCTTAATTAACAAGGAAGAAATCTCGAGGAGGAACCTCAGAGTGGGGGATCCCTCCTTCCAGGGATGGTTCAGAGTGCAATGGGTGTCATACGGGCATTTAAAAACAGGGGTAACAAAGCATGACAAAATGCAAATGACAAAGTGCAAATAACAAAGTACAAATAGTAAATGAAATAGTAATAATGTGATGGGGTGCTGGCTGGAGAGCAAGCTGGTAGCCGTCAGGTGAGGTGGCCAGGTATCCAGTCACGATCACAGCAGCACTCTAGATAATGGAGACAACATGAAGGTTAGATGGAGCACAGTAAGCAGGAAACATACAAGTATCCTCAGACCTAGTACCCATCGGCAGCTAGGGTAGGCTAGTGCTAACGGTATTGATTTAGCTGTAAATTAGAGCTGAGGGGCACTCCTAGCAGCCAAAGGCGAGGGTAAATAGGTGGGTTTTTAGTCTCGCCTTAAATATATCAGCAGAGTCAGCCTCCCTGATTACAGGTGGCAGACTGTTCCACAGATAGGGTGCTCGATAAGAGAACGCCCTGTTTCCTGCTGATTTTTTATTTACTTTTGGAATTGATAAAAGGCCAGCTCCTGAGGACCGGAGCGGCCGAGAAGGACAATAGGGAACAATAAGGTCCTTCAGGTACGATGGTGCGGACCCATGCAGGGTCTTGTAGGTAAGAAGTAGCACCTTAAAATCTGATCTGGCATTTATTGGGAGCCAGACTTCTCCTCTGAACCAGCCTTTTTGACCAGCGTGTCCAGCCGCCTGGCGTCCTTGTCTGTCATGCCACCTCCGTATGAGACAAAGCTTTTAAAAAAAAAAAAAGACCATCTTAGTTTTCCAACCCCTACATTGACAAAATGATTATACTATACTCCATAATAAAAAGCCTTTTAGCATATTGTATGTTCTTAGATGTTGGTAACTAGCTATTATGCAGGCAACCCAGCAATTATGAAACTCATTCTATTAACCTTGCAATTATGAATGCTTGAAATCTGCTCTACTCTTATCTTTATGTACCAGAGCAATATATTGTCTCTTTCAATGATTGTACTCTTTGTAAGTCGCTTTGGATAAAAGCATCTGCCAAATGCCCTAAATGTAATGTAAATATTAACCTCTTAACCTGCTTATAACCTAACATACGATAAAACAGGCTACTTGATAGTTTTGCCATTAAGCTCTTTTCAGTTGAAACTGCTACAAATGATCACTTGTAATAACTTACATTTGCCACTATAAGCTCACCTTGTCTCAGGTCCTCAGTAACATCACCAGGAGATGTGGGACCTGTCGGGGTTCATGATGTTAAGGTGGTGACAGTATTTTGTTTGATTCTATTTTGACACAAATGTCAGTCTATTAACCAATTTATTTGCCAATTTAATGCAGTTATTACATTATTTATTGAGAAAGAAAATCTAAATAAAAACAAACTTTTAATTTCAGGCTTTTTGGGCCCCCTCCTCCCATTTGGGCCCTGGGTAGTCAGTCCCACTTGTCCCCCCCAGTCCGATGCCCCTGCTGATACATACACACACATGACAAGGCACTGGCACTTCACTTGTTCTGTTGTCACTGGGTGCTTTTCAAACAAAGCATTCGGCGAAGCGTTGCCTTTTAGCGAGCACGAAATACAGAGGCCGATACACTTAACATGTTTGAATACAGACAATTGACAGACAATTGACATAAAATATAAAATTAAGGGCCACAATGGAAGTCGTAGCAGTGCAATGCTGTGGAGTTGCTGTCATGTGTTTCTGTCACCTCATCAAATGGCAGACATTAAATCAATCACAACTCTTGGCTGAAAACGATGCTCATGAAGCCCGCCGAGAAGACGACGATGGTGCCGCTCCTGGTCTGCAAAACACACACACACACACACACACATCCAGGAAACCAAAGTCAGAACAAGGGGCGTTGTTGAGATAATAAGACTAACAAGCATCATCTGTTGAGGTAGGAATTTCCCCACTGTAAATATTTGATGTGTGTGTGTAGGGGGGGGGGGGGGGGGGGGCAGATGTTCTGCTGGATGAACATAATAGTCTTAGCCATTAATTTCCTGTTACTGTTACAACCCACTAATATGGCAGCCATTCTAGAAGACAACACAGGTGTGACCAAGTTGACTAAACCACTGCAAATTCAGTGTTTAATTAATTAGTGGTCATCAGCAAAAGCCCACTATTTATGACTGCAATTAGTACAATTAAAAATAGACAAAGCGTGCTGTATTTTTTCCCTCCTTTCCTTTCCTTTTTGATTTTTTTCCTTTTTGATTCCTTTTCATTTGTCAACAATCCAATAGAGCACCTTTGGGATGCGGTGGAACGGGAGATTTGCATCATGGATGTGCAGCCGACAAATCTGCAGCCACTGTGTGATGCTATCATGTCAATATGGACCAAAATCTGTGAGGAATGTTTCCAGCACCTTGTTGAATCTATGCCACGAAGAATTCAGGCAGTCCTGAAGGCAAAAGGGGGTCCAACCCGGTACTAGCAAGGTGTACCTCATAAAGTGGCCGGTGAGTGTATATATCCATAATATAATAAAGGCACATTTCACAAGTATAAAGAGCAGGAACGGGGAGCTTGGGGCCCTGCCATCTCAGATTTAGATTTTTGTCACATTGGCAGGAGGCCTGTGTTTTCCCGCCAGTAGCTGCACAGCACAAGTCGATATTTTCCACGATTTTAAGAAAAGGGGAAACAAAAGCGAGCCATTGACCACATATCGGTGAGTGGGCGTTCCAGTCAGTCAAAGTGGGCGTGTCACAAGGAGGTGCGTAACTCCCCACCGATTGGCCTGACGACTAAACAACGACCCTAGAATGTTAGTGGAGTCTATGATGTGCTCTACAGTAGACCCATGTGACCGGGGGGCCTGTTGTCTGGTCAGAGGGGCACATTCTGTTGCCCCACCGCCTAAGACCGCCCCTGGGTCAAGAGTTCTCAATAGCAATATATTGTCTCTTTGTAAGTCGCTTTGGATAAAAGCATCTGCCAAATGCCCGAAATGTAATGTAAATATTAACCTCTTAACCTGCTTATAACCTAACATACGATAAAACAGGCTACTTGATAGTTTTGCCATTAAGCTCTTTTCAGTTGAAACTGCTACAAATGATCACTTGTAATAACTTACATTTGCCACTATAAGCTCACCTTGTCTCAGGTCCTCAGTAACATCACCAGGAGATGTGGGAGCACGAAATACAGAGGCCTATACACGTAACATGTTTGAATACAGACAATTGACAGACAATATCAAATATAAAATTAAGGGCCACAATGGAAGTCGTAGCCGTGCAATGCTGTGGAGTTGCTGTGATGTGTTTCTGTCATCTCATCAAATGGCAGACATTAAATCAATCACAACTCTTGGCTGAAAACGATGCTCATGAAGCCCACCGAGAAGACGACGATGGTGACACTCCTGGTTTGCAGAACACACACACACACACACACACACACACAGTCAGAACAAGGGCGTTGTTGAGATAATAAGACTAACAAGCATCATCTGTTGAGGTAGGAATTTCCCCACTGTAAATATTTGATGTGTGTGTGTAAGGGGGGGGGGGGGGGGCAGATGCTCTGCTGGATGAACATAATAGTCTTAGCCGTTAATTTCCTGTTACTGTTACAACCCACTAATATGGCAGCCATTCTAGAAGACAACACAGGTGTGACCAAGTTGACTAAACCACTGCAAATTCAGTGTTTAATTAATTAGTGGTCATCATCAAAAGCCCACTATTTATGACTGCAATTAGTACAATTAAAAATAGACAGAAAGCGTGCTGTATTTTTTCCCTCCTTTCCTTTTTGATTTGTCAACAGAAAGCAAATAAATTGAAAGAGCACATAGTTCAACAGAGGCTTAGACTCTGTATGATGCGCATTGTTGGAACATGAGCTGTGTGTCCAACCGTTCCTGACACGTTTGCTTTGTCTTCCTCGATCCGGTTGAGCGGACTCCAAACACTTTCATTTTCTGTCATAAATTGACTATGGTATAGGTGACAACGCCACCCTCAATTTTTAACATTCACCATACAGTAGTCTGGAAAGGTTAGTGTCCCCGAGTGAGTGTTCAGAGAATCAGAACCAGAGGCTGGTGTACAAAATATCAGGTTTTATTTGCTTCTAAAAAAAAGCTTTTAAAAACGACCACAGGAGGCTACCACACATATAGCAACTCACACAACCAAGGGAAAATAACAAATAGGGGAGGGGTTGGAACTGATAGAAGGGGGCAGTGGCTGCTACCCAGGATGGGCTAGGCCAGAGGGGGCGACTAAACAATATGGGGCCTCGGTGGAAGGCTTAAAGGCCTACTACGGGGCATGCAATGCACAGCAAAATCCACAGCAAACAAACCAATATTACTAGCACACAACAATACAATTCTAGCGAACAAAACCTATTTGCTCAATGACTTTTTCACCTCCCGTGAGTTGGACTTTATGTTCTTGACTGAGACCTGGCTTCATGCCGGTGAGTGCACACCTTTTTCTGAACTTCTTCCCCCTGACTGTGCATTTCTCAGCTCCCCTAGAACTACTGGCAAAGGTGGAGGGCTAGCTTCTGTTTTTAAATCTACCTTTCAGTAGATCTGTTACCTCGCTAGTTTTGAGCTGCAACTTTTTGAAATAAATCTGTCTCCTCCCGTGCTTTGCGCGGTGGTGTACCGTCCTCCAAACTTTTACAAGAATTTCATACAGGACTTTGCAGATTTTTTGTCGGGGATAATGTTGAAATTCGATCGTTTTTTAATTTCCGGTGATTTTAATATACATGTCTGTTGTGAAACTAAACCCCTCGTTAAGGACTTTCTGAATCTCATTGACTCATTTAACCTCAATCAGTCTGTGATTGGCCCGACACATGAAAAGGGTCACACACTGGACCTTGTGCTATCTTATGGCCTGTCAGTTTGTATTAATGAAATTTGCACTACATGTATGTCAGGTGGAATCGCCACCTTATCGTGGTGGGGGGATATGGGCGCCACCGTGACCCTGGGAGCTGTGTTGTCCGGGGCATTAGCCCCTGGTAGGGTCTCCCAAGGCAAAGTGCTTATCTTTTTATTGTTTTTATTGTTTTATTGTTTTATTGTTATCTACCGTTTTATTCTTTGTGCACCCATGTAACTTGTTCAGCACTTTGTCAACGATAGTTGTTTAAAATGTGCTATATAAATAAAACTGACTTGACTTGATCGTGTACTCCTCTCTGTGGTAGGGCACACATAAAAAAAACTGTTTAATAAAAGTTCATCAAGAGTAACACTTCAATCAATTATCACAAAAAAAACAATACAATCCATTAGCCGCAAATACAATCAATTCAATACCTTTTCTGACCAAAGGTCCCCACAGATAATATCTTGCATGGAGGGACTGACCGGAGAGACTGGAGGCTATAGAAATGGCAGAGAGTTGAATAAACCCAACAATGCTACAAATCAAAACACATGGTAAATTTAAACTTCCCACCTACCAAGAGTGACCAAACACACAGGATTCCAGAGCTCTCTCCCTCCAAACACTCAAACTCAGGCTTGGTGCAAAAAGGAAGGCCCAAAACCTCTGTCTCCCCTTTTATGCCTTCCCTGCTCCCCCAGGGTCCTAAAGGCATACCGGCTCCATAAATATCGATAATTATTCGAGTGAACAGGAGGGATCACATCCCCTATTTAGTGCATACGAAGCTGTTACCACCAGGCAGACGGTATAGGGTGACATTCCACAGAACAACCTATCGATATTGCATTGCTGAACAAACTGTGAAACTATAATAGCAGAACCTCTGTGTGTGAGGAGGATGCTGCACCTTACCTTATAATATGCAGAGCACTTTTGTGTATCGGTCTGTGACCTTGTTGAGGTGTTCTGTTGTTGTTGTTGTCGTGGTTGTTGGTATTGTAATTGTTGACAATTGCTGTACGATGTATGATGAATTTCTGAAAGGACTAATAAATCTATCTATCTATCTATCTATACTGGTAGTGAAGAGGATGTGGAATTACCCATGATTCATTAGTAAACCCACTATATTCAGTTAACCATTGTGACGGCCCCGCTAGGCTTGGCCTTGTTTTGTGTTTTCCTTTTGGTGTGTTTGCCGTTTCTTTTTTGCGTTTTCCTGCAGGAGCGGATCAGCTTAATTGCTTGAGCAGACCTGTGGCAGCATGGGGGCAGACCTGTGGCATCAGACCTGTCTGGAAACGCTGGCTGTGAAGTGTGTGGCTTCTCAGAGTGCACGTTGGACTCGTTGTTTGAACAGTCAACCGTCGGATCGTTGAACCGTTTTACATAGCCTTGGTGGCTTATAGATGGTGTTGTTTGTTGACTGTTGGAATAAACTCTGGTACCTGAAGAATAGAGCTGTTTTTCAAGCATTCATATTTACGAGACGAATAGAACGAGTTTCATAATTGCTAAGTTGCCTGCATAAGTAGCTGGGCAGGCGTGCAATTCAAAGCATGCTACAACATCTGAGAACGAACAACAATGCTAAGTGCCATTAATAAATGTTAAGACGTATAAACATTAGTGCTGGGGGGGGTTATGTAGAGTCCAGGTGAACTCTGAACAGGTGGGTCTTGAGTCTCTTGCGGAAGCTGGCGAGCGACTCGGCCGTCCTGACGTGAGCTGGGAGCTCAGTCCACCACTGCGGAGCCAGAACCGTGAAGAGTTGGGACTTGGAAGAGCGATGTTTGGTTCTTTTCAGTGAAGGTGGTACCTTCACTAGGTGGTAAATTAATGCAAAGACCCAATTTCTTTTGATTCAAATGAACGTGACTTTATTCGTGAACGGATGTGATATAATTTTGTACAACGTACAACATTTAAATGACAAACCTGAGATCCGATATATCTAAAATAAATGTTGCTTCATATAGTATATGCTGTGATATCTTAGTTTGAAAGTAGTATAAAAGAATTATAAAATCTAACAAATATGGTTAGATTATGGAACTTCAGCATAAAGGGTAAGTGGCAGAAACACTAGGCAACAATACTGCACATGATTGACTTTTGCATTTCTTTGGGGTATCAATGTGTTCTGCTTGCGATATCAACACATTAAGGCATCAACTTTGAGCACAGACATTCATGCATTTTACTGTACGAGTAAAGGCAACAGTATAAAACACAATAATTGGCAAGAGACCGTAAATTAACTAATTTTGCTTGGATATGATCAAGATTTTACAGGAGAAAAATGGCCATGGAAATTGGAAAATGGAATTCAACACACCCAGAGCGAGGAGTGAGAGAAAATGCAGAAACAGCAGCTTTTTCTTAATTTGCTTTAGGAATTAGAAATGTAGAAATTATACTAAAAACAGTCGCCACTACCGTTTCATATCTGGTATCCGGTGTAGCAGGGTGCCATATCTCAACCCAGTAACTCACTGCTGTTACAGAATACAAGGAAAGCTTCTCTCGAAGATCGACGTTCCCGCCTTCCCGTCTCCCAACCTGAATCCTTACACCTTCAAGACACCTTGCTCTGTGGAGAACTAGGCTTCATAGGTGTCACAAAATACGGCCCATAACTACAGTACCTACGACTTACAAAGAAGTACTAACTGGGCAATACAAATTAAAATGACGTGACTCGTGTCTAACATAAAACAAAAACGTGAAAAAGATCGGGGGAGGGCCGATTGATCTGCACGACATCGGCAAACACTCCGATGTCGTGCATGATTACTTGACGCTTAATAATTGTTGGACAAGACGAATCTCAAGACGATAACCAGGATGATTAAGGTGAGGCCGATGCCCAGTGACAAGTTGTTGAGCAGCCGGGCCCTCCGGCTGTTCTTCTCTGCGCTGACCTGGTCTCCAGATGCGTTGGCGTCGCGGGTCTAAAAAGGAGGAGAGAGAGAGAGAGCGAAGTTTGAGATTAGAGCGGCAAAAAGAAAAAGAAAAACAAGCAGAAGAAAAGAGGGCCCCAGTGTAAGCGGTGGATCTCCTCGTGCTGAGGACTGGAAGACAGAGCTAAGGAATATACAAGATGGCTGCCAACCTGTGGCTAATCATATGACACCACGTTTATTATTTGACCAACACATACTGTATATATACTGTATATATACAACCGACTAGGAGTCCACATTCACTTTAGTTGCATTTATATCCTACAGTATAAACTGCACATTCATTCAGTGTAGTATCTCAAGTCTCAAACACAATGTGTTATCCCCAAACATTATCTGGGTGCTCCTCTATGATGCACAGATCATGTAGGCCTGTATCGTAATACCTCAGAGTGCGCCATATTTCACTATGGTCTCTTCACGTACATTTAAATGACACGATCAATGTGTATCATCATGTCACCATGCAAGGCTATGCATTAGAAACAAAGATGAACTTTGTCTTTTTGTATTATATGATGAGTTGAATAGTGTGGAAAGTTGAAATACAATTAAGAGAGAGAGAGCGAGACATAACGGGTCAATTGTCTAATATTAGCTGCTATTCAATACCATCGCACCATTTGGAATGGTAAATGGTAAATGGATTGCATTTATACAGGGCTCTTATCCAAAGAGCTTTACAGTTGCCTGACATTCACCCATTCATACACCGACGGCGGTGTCAACCATGCAAGGTAACAACCAACACATCAGGAGCAGTCCGTGCAGTCCGACCATATTTTGGACCAGGTGTCGGAAAAAGGCCAGCTCCATCATACAAGGACCACAATCATCCTGGGCACCAACTGTTCTCCTTGCAGTCCGGTCGCCGGTTCCGCAACATTCGATCCAGGACAAGCTGCATATTACTGCATTTTTTACTTGTCACTTTTTACTGTACTTATTAGGTACTTATCTTCACCAATTGTTTAGAATTGTTTTACAATTTATGTTTAGAAGAATACTGCAGGAGTGAATGGGGAGTAAGCATTCCATTGTACTTATTGTTACATATGGCAATAAAGGAATCCTGAATCTTGAATACTTGTGTCAATTGGTTTCGTTGATCAAAAACACTCCCTCCCTCTCCTCCATGATTGCTCTAGTGTTTAACTCACTTCTCCTTTATTTACACACATACCAATTACATGACTGCACCCCGGTGTGTTTGAGTGTCTTTGAGTATTTGTAGAAAAAGCATAAGTTTAATATGTTAAGACTCCAACCAAGATGGACAGAAAACAGAAGTCTTTGGGTGAAAAGTTGCGGGAGGAGATAGGCGCCAAACTTCATAGAGAATAAGAACCAAAGAATGGAGAACGCTATCTTTCATTGAGGTGTGACGTATTGAACCTGCATAGACAATGCAACACGACTCAGTGGAGAACATACCAACACATGGTCAACAGGTTTTTAAATGTTAATCTGTTAGTGCATCCACATGCAGCGTACAAAACAACCGTTTTGAGGACAGTGGAGGTCGGTCGATACGTTTAGTTGTCATGAATAGATTATCTATAATATAACTCATGACACGAATGATAAATCTGCAAAAGCCTGTTACGTGCTTCAGCATGTAAAAAATCTAAATAGAAAATCTTAATAAATATATGTGTATATAAATGTCCACCTGTTCCATGTACTTTCTCACTTCTGTTTTCCTGTGAGTGCTGGGAGGGGGGGGGGGGGGTCTGTTCATACTGCTACATAGACAGTTACATTTGCATTTAGGGCATTTGGCAGACGCTTTGATCCAAAGCGACTTACAATAAGTGCATTTGTCCAGAGTGAGACGGCACTATATCGCTGATGGTACATAGAGATTAGAATAGAACAAGTTTCAAGTGTTCATAATTGCCAGGTTAACAGAACAACGGTCTGTTGACTTGTCGACAGCAAGTGACAGACGTTACCTCTGCTTCTTTTAACTTTATCCAAAAGGCTTTCGAAAAAGATCTGTTGCGAGAGCTTAGGCTGCATTCAAATAGACAAACAAAAGTCTCCAACTACAATCCATTAGTAGCAAATACAATCAATTCAATACCTTTTCTGACCAAAGGTCCCCACAGATAATATCTTGCATGGAGGGACTGACTGGAGAGACTGGAGGCTATAGAAATGGCAGAGAGTTGAATAAACCCAACAATGCTACAAATCAAAACACATGGTAAATTTAAACTTCCCACCTACCAAGAGTGACCAAACACACAGGATTCCAGAGCTCTCTCCCTCCAAACACTCAAACTCAGGCTTGGTGCAAAAAGGAAGGCCCAAAACCTCTGTCTCCCCTTTTATGCCTTCCCTGCTCCCCCAGGGTCCTAAAGGCATACCGGCTCCATAAATATCGATAATTATTCGAGTGAACAGGAGGGATCACATCCCCTATTTAGTGCATACGAGCTGTTACCACCAGGCAGACGGTATAGGGTACCACTCCACAGAACCAACCTATCGATATTGCATTGCTGAACAAACTGTGAAACTATAATAGCAGAACCTCTGTGTGTGAGGAGGATGCTGCACCTTACCTTATAATATGCAGAGCACTTTTGTGTATCGGTCTGTGACCTTGTTGAGGTGTTCTGTTGTTGTTGTTGTCGTGGTTGTTGGTATTGTAATTGTTGACAATTGCTGTACGATGTATGATGAATTTCTGAAAGGACTAATACATCTATCTATCTATCTATCTATACTGGTAGTGAAGAGGATGTGGAATTACCCATGATTCATTAGTAAACCCACTATATTCAGTTAACCATTGTGACGGCCCGCTAGGCTTGGCCTTGTTTTGTGTTTTCCTTTTGGTGTGTTTGCCGTTTCTTTTTGCGTTTTCCTGCAGGAGCGGATCAGCTTAATTGCTTGAGCAGACCTGTGGCAGCATGGGGGCAGACCTGTGGCATCAGACCTGTCTGGAAACGCTGGCTGTGAAGTGTGTGGCTTCTCAGAGAGCACGTTGGACTCGTTGTTTGAACAGTCAACCGTCGGATCGTTGAACCGTTTTACATAGCCTTGGTGGCTTATAGATGGTGTTGTTTGTTGACTGTTGGAATAAACTCTGGTACCTGAAGAATAGAGCTGTTTTTCAAGCATTCATATTTACGAGACGAATAGAACGAGTTTCATAATTGCTAAGTTGCCTGCATAAGTAGCTGGGCAGGCGTGCAATTCTAAGCATGCTACAACATCTGAGAACGAACAACAATGCTAAGTGCCATTAATAAATGTTAAGACGTATAAACATTAGTGCTGGGGGGGTTATGTAGAGTCCAGGTGAACTCTGAACAGGTGGGTCTTGAGTCTCTTGTTAAGGAGGGGGGTTATGTAGAGTCCAGGTGAACTCTGAACAGGTGGGTCTTGAGTCTCTTGCGGAAGCTGGCGAGCGACTCGGCCGTCCTGACGTGAGCCGGGAGCTCATTCCACCACTGCGGAGCCAGAACCGTGAAGAGTTGGGACTTGGAAGAGCGATGTTTGGTTGTTTTCAGTGAAGGTGGTACCTTCACTAGGTGGTAAATTAATGCAAAGACCCAATTTCTTTTGATTCAAATGAACGTGACTTTATTCGTGAACGGATGTGATATAATTTTGTACAACGTACAACATTTAAATGACAAACCTGAGATCCGATATATCTAAAATAAATGTTGCTTCATATAGTATATGCTGTGATATCTTAGTTTGAAAGTAGTATAAAAGAATTATAAAATCTAACAAATATGGTTAGATTATGGAACTTCAGCATAAAGGGTAAGTGGCAGAAACACTAGGCAACAATACTGCACATGATTGACTTTTGCATTTCTTTGGGGTATCAATGTGTTCTGCTTGCGATACACATTAAGGCATCAACTTTGAGCACAGACATTCATGCATTTTACTGTACGAGTAAAGGCAACAGTATAAAACACAATAATTGGCAAGAGACCGTAAATTAACTAATTTTGCTTGGATATGATCAAGATTTTACAGGAGAAAAATGGCCATGGAAATTGGAAAATGGAATTCAACACACCCAGAGCGAGGAGTGAGAGAAAATGCAGAAACAGCAGCTTTTTCTTAATTTGCTTTAGGAATTAGAAATGTAGAAATTATACTAAAAACAGTCGCCACTACCGTTTCATATCTGGTATCCGGTGTAGCAGGGTGCCATATCTCAACCCAGTAACTCACTGCTGTTACAGAATACAAGGAAAGCTTCTCTCGAAGATCGACGTTCCCGCCTTCCCGTCTCCCAACCTGAATCCTTACACCTTCAAGACACCTTGCTCTGTGGAGAACTAGGCTTCATAGGTGTCACAAAATACGGCCCATAACTACAGTACCTACGACTTACAAAGAAGTACTAACTGGGCAATACAAATTAAAATGACGTGACTCGTGTCTAACATAAAACAAAAACGTGAAAAAGATCGGGGGAGGGCCGATTGATCTGCACGACATCGGCAAACACTCCGATGTCGTGCATGATTACTTGACGCTTAATAATTGTTGGACAAGACGAATCTCAAGACGATAACCAGGATGATTAAGGTGAGGCCGATGCCCAGTGACAAGTTGTTGAGCAGCCGGGCCCTCCGGCTGTTCTTCTCTGCGCTGACCTGGTCTCCAGATGCGTTGGCGTCGCGGGTCTAAAAAGGAGGAGAGAGAGAGAGAGCGAAGTTTGAGATTAGAGCGGCAAAAAGAAAAAGAAAAACAAGCAGAAGAAAAGAGGGCCCCAGTGTAAGCGGTGGATCTCCTCGTGCTGAGGACTGGAAGACAGAGCTAAGGAATATACAAGATGGCTGCCAACCTGTGGCTAATCATATGACACCACGTTTATTATTTGACCAACACATACTGTATATATACTGTATATATACAACCGACTAGGAGTCCACATTCACTTTAGTTGCATTTATATCCTACAGTATAAACTGCACATTCATTCAGTGTAGTATCTCAAGTCTCAAACACAATGTGTTATCCCCAAACATTATCTGGGTGCTCCTCTATGATGCACAGATCATGTAGGCCTGTATCGTAATACCTCAGAGTGCGCCATATTTCACTATGGTCTCTTCACGTACATTTAAATGACACGATCAATGTGCATCATCATGTCACCATGTAAGGCTATGCATTAGAAACAAAGATGAACTTTGTGTTTTTGTATTATATGATGAGTTGAATAGTGTGGAAAGTTGAAATACAATTAAGAGAGAGAGAGAGCGAGACATAACGGGTCAATTGTCTAATATTAGCTGCTATTCAATACCATCGCACCATTTGGAATGGTAAATGGTAAATGGATTGCATTTATACAGGGCTCTTATCCAAAGAGCTTTACAGTTGCCTGACATCACCCATTCATACACCGACGACGGCGGGTGTCAACCATCGCAAGGTAAACAACCACACATCAGGAGCAGTCCGTGCCAGTCCGACCCATATTTTTGGACCAGGTTGTCGGAAAAAGGCCCCACGCTCCATCATACAAGGGAGCCACAAATCATCCTGGGCACCAACTGTTCTCCTTGCCAGTCCGGTCGCCGGTTCCGCCAACAATTCGATCCCAGGACCAAGCTGCATATTACTGCCAGTGCATGCAGGCACTTCCTTACATTTTGCCACCATAGTATTGCTCCTCTGTGCCTTGTCACTTTTTACTGTACTTATTAGGTACTTATCTTCACCAATTGTTTAGAATTGTTTTACAATTCATGTTTAGAAGAATACTGCAGGAGTGAATGGGGAGTAAGCATTCCATTGTACTTATTGTTACATATGGCAATAAAGGAATCCTGAATCTTGAATACTTGTGTCAATTGGTTTCGTTGATCAAACACTCCCCTCCCTCTCCTCCATGATTGCTCTAGTGTTTAACTCACTTCTCCTTTATTTACACACATACCAATTACATGACTGCACCCCGGTGTGTTTGAGTGTCTTTGAGTATTTGTAGAAAAAGCATAAGTTTAATATGTTAAGACTCCAACCAAGATGGACAGAAAAACGTAAGTCTTTGGGTGAAAAGTTTGCGGGAGGAGATAGGCGCCAAACTTCATAGAGAATAAGAACCAAAGAATGGAGAACGCTATCTTTCATTGAGGTGTGACGCTATTGAACCTGCATAGACAATGGCAACCACGACTCATGGAGAACATACCAACACATGGTCAACAGGTTTTTAAATGTTAAATCTGTTAGTGCATCCACATGCAGCCGTACAAAACAACCGTTTTGAGGACAGTGGAGGTCGGTCGATACGTTTAGTTGTCATGATTAGATTATCTATAATATAACTCATGACACGAATGATACATCTGCAAAAAGCCTGTTACGTGCTTCAGCATGTAAAAAATCTAAATAGAAAAATCTTATAAATATATGTGTATATAAAATGTCCACCTGTTTCCATGTACCTTTCTCACTCTGTTTTCCTGTGAGTGCTGGGAGGGGTTGGGGGAGGGGGTCTGTTCATACTGCTACATAGACAGTTACATTTGCATTTAGGGCATTTGGCAGACGCTTTGATCCAAAGCGACTTACAATAAGTGCATTTGTCCCAGAGTGAGACGGCACTATATCGCTGGATGGTACATAGAGATTGGAATAGAAGCAAGTTTCAAGTGTTCATAAATTGCCAGGTTAACAGAACAACGGTCTGTTGACTTGTCGACAGCAAGTGACAGACGTTACCTCTGCTTCTTTTAACTTTATCCAAAAGGCTTTCGAAAAAAATCTGTTGCGAGAGCTTTAGGCTGCGTTCAAATAGACAAACAAATAGGTCCTTTCCTAACTACTTTACCTCACCCCATCATGAGATCAAGGAAAGATGGAAAGGAGAAACTCGTAAGGACTTAGGAAAGGACAACTTCGCTGTAAGAGAATCCGGCTCCACTTACACTAAGATATGTCATCATTATGTGATGGCACATGTTATGGACCGTGGGTCTGCTGTCGTGAAACTACAATCGAACGGTGCCTCACTTAAATGGTCCCTGCCGCAAGGAATTGTGGGGGACGCCACTATCTTTTTTCCCTTCGTAAAGGAAGGTCCAGTGTATCCTATGCTAAAGGAGGTATGAAAGGAAGCATTGAAGCACCTTTCCTTAGCGTTTAGAGAATTCGAACAGCCCTTATCATGGCTGCCACTTATGTACTTCCGGGTCATTCACTCAGTAAGGAAATCTAAGCAAAAAAGACTATTGGAACACAGCCTTCTGATCGTTGTTGTTGTGTCAGTCATTGGTCATTTTTTTCGGATAGACGAGAATGATCTTCATCTTAGCATCGGTCACTACATCTTCAAGGACGGCTAGCATGCAGTCTTGCACTGTTTCAACATGTGTTAGGGGTTTGTTTTACCAAGAATCCAAAGTGTTTTCGACGGCGTGTTGCATGTGATGCGGTGCCTTCTCAGTTTGTACTCTTGTGTTACTGCGGTCGCCTTGGTTGTTGTTACAGATCAAACATACAGGCTTTTGGTCCCACCTTGCTTGCTAAATATCTATTTCCCAGTCCACTCCTCCTTGAAGTATCAGTTTTCACCATCTACCCCTGGCCTTTTCGATGTGGACAACAACATTTTGGCGCTCCAAACTTTTTGCCGCAGCGGAGGTCGTCTGTGGCACCTCGGCCGGGGTTTTTGAGGCGCAGAAACTGAGTCTTTTATATGCGTTTGCTGCAGCCGTTGTTCCACACAGCTTGCTTTGGTTTGTCCCGTGAGATTGCTAACAGATTGAAAACAGCTGTGCAGGAGGCCGGCTGCCACACATGGAGTTGTTGTGGTGTGAGGAAGCAAAGCCCCGGAGACCTCACTAACATGGCCGCACAACCAGGCCAGCTCCAGCTCTGGGGCAGCTCAGCTCAGCATCAGATCGATCTTGTGATCTGAAAGCAACTAGGCCCACACGGTTCTCATTTTTACCCCACAGAACGGGAAGATGCTTTTCTTGATGCCATTTCCAGAAGCATGTGATGGATAGAAGAGTATGCATCTCATACATACAAGATATATATTCTTGTCTCTCTTGAAACAAAGGTGCTGCTTAGCCTCCATGACACTGACCTGTATAAAGGTCGAATAAACACTCAATATCACTCAATACTACAACTGTTATTTAATAGAAGTGCCATTACAGATTACAGACAGTATAGTCAAATTAGAATTGGCAGAATATATACATAATATAGCAAAGGTACACTATGTATTTAGGTATACATTCTTCACTTTAACGCAATCTCAGGTGTGAAATCATAGATTTTATGATGGCAATTCATACAACACAGACAAAAGGTTTATATGCTCAATCATTCATCTGTGAATCCGTATGTTGTCAGTCTCATCATGCTCTGGGAACTTTTTCTGTGTGTGTAAATTGTTGCGGCATAATAGCGGTAATTTAGGAAGTGTGTGTGTTGCGTTGTGTGTTCTCGTTTCCACATAGCTGTTTCACAGCTGTCACCGGCCGTCATTGTGGTCCTGGCTGGTTAGGATATATTATAGATGCTGTGGAGGCTCCCCTGTCCTGCTGCCTAGGGCCTGCTGGATTGGTTGCTGATAGAATCATGAAATGACTATCTATCACATCACATCACATCCGTCTATCTGTGGATCAGGAGTGCAGGAATGTGCAAGAATTTAATACATCTGATGAAAGTAACAGGAGAGAGAGAGAGACAGAGAGAGAGAGAGAGAGAGAGAGAGAGAGAGAGAGAGGGGGAAGTGTTTTGAGTTTTTCCCGAACATACTCACACACACACACACACACACACGCGCGCGCATTCCACCCCCCCCCCCCCCCCCGCCAACCCCAAGATATATCCCCCCTGTGGTTTGGTGACGAGCAAGGTCAGATGGGAGGGACCCTAGTGGGCAGTTAGGCACAACATGCCACTGTGTGTGTGTGTGTGTGTGTGTGTGTGTGTGTGTGTGTGTGTGTGTGTGTGTGTGTGTGTGTGTGTGTGTGTGTGTGTACTGTGGCCAGGCGCACAGTCCTACATGGGCTGTACTATATATACTACTGTTGGCAGGAATGTGTCACACGCGTGCACACACGCCTATACAGCGGCTCTGTTGTCATGCTCAGGAGTCCCATGGGGCCTCCAGGCTGATGCTGAACATATTTATTCATATTTATTTGTTAACGCTTGAATAATGTCCCATGGGAGACACCGTCCCCTCCAGCACCTGCTAGGTGTTGGCTGTACAGAGGTCAAACTAAACTGCAAAGCCCCGTTATGTTACGTTTTACTGACACTGACCCACCTGAGAAATGATGATCTAAATAATGTCACACAACCTGGCGTCTGCACATTGTTGAATGTGAATTTAAGAGAACCACCGGCGTGTGGTTATGCAAATACTTCTTGTTTTCGTGAGTGTTGAAACAACTGTTCTGTAATCCGGTAAACTCCTTGCTGAACTACAACTGACACGCAATTTGTCACACTCGACACATGTGCGCACACACACACAATTTATATACAGTGATTCATCATGAAGCAACACTTCCTGTCTACTTTGTATTGGACGCAGAAAAGCCCAAACCATAACCATAAGCAATAATCAATAAGCAATAATCAAACAGCTTGTTCTGGGGGACAAAAGTAGAATTTGGGTTGACGTTAATGGCTCTGCTATAAATACTAAAAACATTCAGCCATACTCTTAGAAGATGTTGGGTTAATCTTCTCTAAATGTGCATGGTTTTGGACCTTCTCGTGGCCGAGCTTTCATAAAAAACAAACCTCAGCGTTTGTCGGGAGTGTGTTGGGACGGGAGTCATGTGACCATGATACCGACCGTGATACTCATACCATAGCGATAGTAGAGATCAATTTCAGCGGGAAGACACACACACACACACACACACACACACACACACACACACACACACACACACACACACACACACACACACACACACTCCCTGTTTTTCCCTCTCTTTTCCAGCCTCCCCCCCTCCTCCGTCTACTTCAAGTGTGTTCTTCCTTTAGTTCGGAAAACCAAAGCAAAAGTAAAAAGAAAGAGAACTCAAAAACTAAAACAGACACAAATGGACAAAACAAAACTAAAAAACACTATTGAAGTCCATCTCCATCTGACGTCTTCAGAAAACAGACCTCTTTGGTGGTCTTTTGGCGGTATCATATATTATGTTTACTAAATTATGATATATATATATACACACAGTATATTGCTGTGCGAACACGACACATTACTACACATTTCAACAAGAGAAGGGGAACAGAAAGGCTGCGCTACACTTTGCTTTTGGCTCTGTGACTCAATATGTTAACAGTGAGGGTCGGCGGGTCGGGAAATGGTGTTCGTCTTCCTGCCTGCTGGCCTGACAGATCTAATAATGTTCCTGGATCTAAAGCAATTACTGTTTCTATCCGTCTCTCTCTCTCTGTCTCTTGTAGCTAGCACTCAGCACCACACCAAAGTCTGACCTGCTGTCCTGCTGTGTTGTATTGTATTGTGCTGTGCTGCTGCATGGACGTGCCTCCAATTCGTGTTATTTGTGTTGTAATTGTACTTTTGCACATTCCGCTGGGCATCGCCACTTGATTCTGATTTCACTGCACATCCTGTATGTGCATGTGACAATTAAACTTCTTGAATTTTGAAATCTTGACA
>PIJE02005425.1:0-18935 GCA_002895965.2 Coryphaenoides rupestris
GGAGAGACCTACTTCAGCTCCTCCACGGGGTACAAGCGCTCCTCCAGTCAGGACAACATCATGTCCTCGTTTGGCCTGTGAGCTGCGGTGTAGTCGGCGCACAGCGGCCAGTAGGACCCCCAGGGGCTGGAAGAGCCCTTCTGAAATGAGCCTTTTTATACATACATGCGATTGTGTTGGAATTTGTAAATAGCCACCGCACAAGTCACATGCAAACGTCCATTTTGAATTCAGCCTCATCAAGAAGAAATCATACAATTGTGTTGTCAAAAGGTTGCCCGGGGAGACGCCATCATGCAAAAGCGTCTGTTCTTATAATTGCTTTGATAAGTGACAGTGTACAGTTATACTTTTCCAGGATATGCCCAGATGACAACAGCACACACTTTAATGCACTGTGAACATAGGTTCGCTCTTCTTATCCCCTTCACTTGCCTCAAATATGTCTGAAGTTGCAGACACTCGTATATCCTCAAAATGTGTTTGATATTATCTTTCTCAGAAATGCGCATAGAAATATATATTTCCTTTTGTAACCAATCAATGAAGATCAACTCCGATTATTTTATGAAGTGTAGTGAGCTTGGACGTTTCCGTCAGTTCTGCTGCCAAAAAATATATTTATTCAGACTATATCAGAACAATATTTTCATGTCTTTGTTTTTGAAGGGGGAAGGGGATTTATATGAGGGATTCTGTACACATGTTTCGTATGATGTCCGTTGTTCCCTTTCCACCAGGTGTGTTACTCATTCACAGTCTGAGATGTTTCAGTATTCCCTCGTCACGCGTCAAATGGAAAGCATTGTGTATATGTAATGTTATATTGCAACTGTCATTTAGTTTTACACTCGCTTATTTTAGGTTTCTTGTGTTTTCCGTGCTCTTTTGATACTGGTCTCCGAAATCATTATTTGTAGCACATACTAAATTGCTCTGGTAAAAAAAATAAAAATAAGCATGTGACATTGTGTGTAGCGAGTTCTGCTAAATTCCCCATGACACAGTGTTATATATGAATATAGATATTATACATTCTCTTTTGTTTGATGACCTCATATGAATATGTTTGTACATTGCTGGACGTGGCAAAGAATGCCTGTAATTTGTGATTCTTTTCACAGTTATACCCTGGTTAGACCTGTTCCTCTTTTGATACACATTCATGGAGATGTATAATTCTTTTGACAATCAATGTTTTGCTACTCTGGTGATTTGCACTCGGTTCCTGTGAAAGGGAGAGTGGATTGAGAATTCCTCCCACGGTCTTTCTATCTTGTTGTTTTGGAAACGTCTGCTAACTAAAATAAAGTTACCATTATCTCCTGCCTAGTCCATATTTGGTCATAATTGCTGAAACTTTTTTGTAAACGTCATTGTACAATAGGGAAATGGCTAATAACCATTTACAGTAAACCATTTTTCCTGAAGTATGTCAAGAATGTGAATCTTGTAGGAAACCACTCTCCTGTTAAAGGCACACATCTACTGGGCCTCCTTGGATCAGGGAACTCCCGAAGTGGTTCTAGGCTGTGATTCTCCGTCCTCACAGGAGAGTCTTAGTTAGCAGAACAATACTGTATCGCTGAGAAGGTGGCTCGGTCTTTTGAGGCTGACTCAGGACTCAGGCTAGCCGACTTAGGCTCGCGAGAGAAGAGCTAGAAGGCTAATTAAACCCTCCTGCTTAGCCGGCTCATGTCGAACCCTTTGGCTGTCTCGTGAATTCTATTTTCTAAGTTTTTATAATTTGTTTAGCAGTTGCTCTGCGTCTAAGTTTTGACCGTGCAGTTCTTGGAACTGTTGGTATGTGCTTTCTGTTACCTTTACTATACAGACCGAGTACTTTTTAGTGGAAGTCTAGCTAGACCGTTGCCTTAGTTAACAACTCTAAGCAGACAAAGTCTATATTGTGCTCCTCAGCAGAGTGCCATAATTTCAGTTGGTGTTAACTTGAAATGAGCTTTTATATTCAATTTTTCAGACCCCTGCCCCAGAATTATAAGCCCACTGATACACTCCTGCTATGAGAGAGTCCCTCAAAACTCTCTGCTGCGATGGTGTAGTACAAATGATGCTTCATAAACCCTTTTGAGAAGATTGAGCCGCACACGTGAGAAGTGATAATGGAAGCTGAATTATCTCAGTTTGGACTATTCAGCGTTGTAATTAAATTAGCATCTCGTCTTCTTTCAGACAGTTCACCGTATTATTATTTTTTGTGATTAATCAAATCCTCCGACTGTCATAATTCCACTAATATTTCCACTATGTTGAAAGGTGAGTGTTTTCCGCTTTCTGCGAGCTAAAAACGCCCTTCTTGTGTGGTGTTTTGATGCCTAAACCTGTTGTATTCACATGCCGAAGTGTTCTATTTTATGTGCATGTTGTGGTGTGTTCGTATCACTCCGTGCTGTGTTTGTGGCCCTAATGTGAGTTCCGTATATGTATGTGTGTGTGCCTGCCGTGTGGGTGTGTGTGTGCTTGTTGCGTCTGTGTGCCGGCGTTACGGGCAGCTCTTCAGTGTCTTGGTTCTCCGCGATCGCAACTGGACGCCGAGCTCCTTTTCTCCTTCTCCACTTAAATGAGTTCTCCTCGCCTTCAGGTTAGGAGCTGGCGCAGGGTCTTCACCTCCTCCCGCGCTATTGCCCACCCGACGTACTTGGCAGTGTTCCAGCAGAGATTATCTGGAGCGGGGATAACACTACCCCTTATACTCCTTTCTGCGTGCACTGCCCCGCCCGATGCGCAACGGCGATCGACTTGAACCGCTCTTGATAATGTGTAGGAGCTTAACCTTGTGTTAGATGCTCTATTCCCTTAACCTGCAGAGTCGAGCTGGTTTGGCCGAAATCAGAGACTGTTCATGTGGTCGAAAGCTTTGTCCACTGGCCGGCCGTAAATTTACGAACGCGCCACCTCCGACTCACCGGCTCCGCCGCTGGCGAGGAGTTGCCGTCTGCACGGGCCAATGGCACCAATGACAATTCTACACACGAAACCAAAAAGCTTCATCAGACAAATACGTATAATGGTAAATGGATTCGCATGTGACTGACATTCACCCATTCATACCACTGACTGGCAGTGTTCAACCATGGCAAAGGTGTAACAACCAACACTCAGGAGCAGTTAGGGTTAGGTGTCTTGCTCAGGGACAGGCCCAGGGATCGAGCCCCAGCAACCTCCTGTTGCCAGAAAAACCGCCTGGACTTATCGCCTGAGTACTGCCGCCCAGATTCTTATAAGTTTGGGGGGGAAAATGGGAGAAGGGTGTGGGCGGAGAGGAGGGTGGGGGGGATCGCTGGCGTGGGGGGGTTTGTTATCCTCACCCTTTGATTTCCTGTTGAGACCCCTTTCTGCATAGATTGCTGCATTCCTGACCATAATAACTGCCCATTTACATCCGTTTTCTCTGACCTTCTCCAGAGAGTCCCTCACCTTTGGACACATCATACAGAAAAACGACGTGGTGGGCAGCACTTTGTCGCATGATTTCTATCCATCAAAGCCCATGAATATTGTGTACAGCCACCCTCACTACACCAATGTTGAGGAGGAGGCCCCAACACTGAAACACATTGATAATAATGAAATTAATTGAAACACTAAAATAACTGATTGAATAAGTGTGTGTTTAAGAATCACACGTGTTATTATTAGATTTCTCCTATGTAAGGAAAAACGACCAGGGTTCGCAAAGACGCCTTGGGCCTAAATTATTTAGCCCATGCGTTTTCAGTTTTTTTAACCCTGCTATATATACTATACTAATGTAATACCATTCCTCGTATTTGCCCCCGTACAAATTACACAAATTAAAAACATCATTCATTTTTGCACCCGGTTAAAGCAGCCGGCCTTAATATGAAACGACAACGAGATGCTCCGCCGGCAGCGCAGGGCGCTCGATGTGTGCAGAAACGAGAAATTGGGCTTGAACTAAGCCACTCCGCAGAGATGCCCCGAAATAACCCCCGCAAAACTCCCAAAACTCCAACAAGAAATATAAAAAAAACAAAAGAAAAAAACAAAAAAAATTAAACTGATATATACAAGAACACGCCTCCTCCTCCTCGCTTTCCTCCTCCTCCTCACTAAAACCAAACCGCTCCTTTGAAATGGAAAGCAAAGCTAGCCAAAGACGCCTTCCTCCTCCTCAACCCCCCTGCCCACTTAAACATGAACCCCCCAGCGATGCACCTGGCCGCAGCACATGTGTACTTAGGGCCAATAGTTAGCCAATCTCGTGCTCAACTTGAGCCGTCCCGCGTCGAGAATAAATGCCGTGTACTTCATCTCGTCAAGGTGTGTGGCACTGGTGAGACACACCCCCCTGTCGCCTTTTATATTCTCTCCTCCTGCTGTCGCGTCCGGAGCCCGTCCTCTGCAGTCCCTCCTATGTGACCTTTGTCCGTCGTGTGTGTGTGTGTGTGTTGTGCGGTTTAATGCAGTGTGTCAGTTCGTCTCCGAGCATCTGCTTGGGCAGGGCCGCTGCTGCCGCGAGCCTCCTGGCGTGCGCGCGTGCGAGTGCTGGGAAGCGGAGGAAAGAGAGACTTGGGTGCTAAAATCGGCCGTTTGGTTACCGTTCCTTGTCACATCTTTGTCAAAACCGTGTTGATTCCGTGTTTTTCACCTATTCCCCGGTGTAAACCTTGGGTATGGATGACCTATAGCGAGTCATACATTGAGAGCCCATTGCACGTTGTTTGTAGTTCGATCCATGCCTCCTCGCGACGCTAAACGCTTGGTGTTAATGATGACACTACCGAATGTTGCCTGTGTGTGTGTCGCCTGTGTTTCTAGTTGACTTGTTGGGACCTCGACTGGTTGTCCGATGACTTTCTCCACTAGCATTTGAGCATTCTCGTGGCCTCCTTTAGTCCAAAGAGATTTAAGGTGGGAGACCATAGCAAGTGATACCGAGACTTAAAGTGCGAGTGCTGTGACAGTGTGGAGATGCAGGTGCCCACGTGAAGAGAGAAGGTGATCGCGGATAAAACGTTTCCATGAAAGTTAGGTTGAGAAAAGAGAGGGAGAGGAGGACCATCAACCTTTCTACTGCTTTATACCGCTGTAGAAACCACACAAGCGAGTTTCGGCTATGTGAAAATGATAATTGTGAAGCTTAGTCTTTCTGTAACCCGGTTTTCGCAATGCTAATAAACCCCCCAACCCTCCAAAACGCCGAGCTTGCTGCGGTCTCGCCACAAGTAACGGCAGAGGCACAAGGACATAGTAAGTGAGCCAGTGCCCACCCAGCCAACATAATTGCAACGGATAACATACAGCAGCGGCAATGCACATCAGCTTGGCGCAGCATTTCGCCACATAACAGCGTGTGTCAGTGGGAATTGTGAATAGCGTCTTAAATGGAGAGGCTACTATGATGAGTGTGTAGCGTAGTAGCGCCTGTTAAGGGAAATGCGCTGTGACGTTCACTTAACACATAACGGGATCACTCAAACATAGAAATCTTTGCCATACCAAATATAATGGTATCCGCGTAAGACAACGCTAGCATCTTTATGGCAGGATAAACGCGATGCATAGAGACCAATTGACTTTTGAAGCACTTGGGTACAAGTGCCCAGTTAGTCCGAGCATCCAATGCCCAGAAAGTATGTCACATTTCTTGTTTCATATTTTTTCTGAGCTGTACTTCAAACTGCCTAAAAATTAAGATAGCCTCTTGCGATGTCCCGCTAAAAACCCAGCCTATGTTCTGCTGTAAAGTTATCTCTCCACAATAGTATGGATATTCTACGATTTCTTTTCCCTTAACTTTTCCAGAAGTTGTAGTTATCTTTTATTATATTATGAGCTGTTGTTCTGGTTTTGCACATTCACGCTGGGTAGCCTACTCTATGCCGGGCATATCGCACGACAAGCCATTTTGGCGCCAAGGCGTCGGAAATAAACGCTTTCCCATGAAAGCTTGTGAAGACCCCATCACCTTAATACCTGTGTATAGCCGCTTAGAAACACACAGAGCCCGCCGATATTGCTGAAAATGATTATGGCCCTGAACTACTCGTCCAGAAATAGCAATAACCCCCCATCTCCAAACCCGGCGTAGGGAAAGCAAGTAAGAAGTAGCCCATCCGAGCCCATCAAGGCATACATACAGATGGGTATCATGGGCCCCCAAATAAGGGTGCCGTGCTTAATGCATCGTGTATTGTTGTCATTTCATTGCTCCACCTTACCTGTATTGGCTGTTAGTTGTGACTATTAGCCAAATTGTCAATCTATAAAAGTCTCTACACAAAAATATGTATCTAAATTTTGACGACGAACTGTTTAGCGCTGGCTACTTGTGATTCGACATGATTAACGTGACATTTGCACATTCAAGTTAGCCATTGGTGAAATATAATGGTAAAAGTTGCCGAGGGAGATTTAAGATGGCAGTTTGGCACCATCCAATGCCTCTCATAAGTTGGTCTTGCAATGCTCCTACAAATGGGAGGAGATCGGCTTCGGGGCGGTGTGTTTGGGTGGGGGATGCGGGCGTTCTGAAAACTTGGGGAGGTGGGGAGTTGTTAGCTTGCCCCACTGTCTTACTCGAGGGATCCGTAATTATGCAGGATCTTCTATCACTCATGCCCACACGAAGCATTGCGTAGAGCCCTTGCGGTGAGTCAAAAACAGGGGGATCTTCCTACAACCCGTTGTGCGCGAGAGTGTGCCAGCCCAGTGCGTGTTGTGATGACGTATCCCATGTGTGGTCTTCGCGAACCTCCCCTATTGGGCCAGCTTGTTCCTTGGCCTCACTGTTTATATATCCTATATTATATCTATATATTCTCTATATATGCGCAGCTATTGTAGTGTATGTTTATCTATATACATCAAAAAGAAGCCTGTTTTGTCTTCTTATCACCATGGAGGTTATTTGTCTTCATCGCGTCATTCACAAGCCCTGTATTTTTATATGCTCGTGTAAATTCTACATAAGAATAAGTGGAAGCCCCGACTTCTGTTTACATGGCGTGAGCGAAGAAAACAACAACAACAGTGCGGCCCTTACCAAGCCCCATCGTCAACTCTGTACAGTGATTAGCAAAGATGCACATAGTTAGCATAGAATATTGCCTTTTTTAAAAGTTTATCGTCAGTATGTCTGTATACACATGCCAACTAAACGTGTTCTTTCCCGCCACTGCCACCAATAAACCACCCCAAACTCCAAACTAAAGCACCAATAGGGTAGAGGTTGAAAAAGATGTTGGGGTAAACGACAGGCCGGCTATGGCGCGAGAGAGCCCCTATATCTCTAGCGCTGGAGTGTGTTGTTCACCCACGAGGCCACAATGCTTGAGGCTGTAAACATAACAGATGGACTGGTCTTCATCTGGCTGCCTGGCGACCCTTGAGTATTTGTTATTTTTTGGTTGCCAGCCCGCTCGGCCACTGTATTGTAGGTAGAATAGCGTCGTAAATGACATTTATTTCATCTGAGGTATGTGTATTAACAAGACTTCAAGTCCATTATATATCGATTGGATTTTTAAAGGGGTCTTGTATGTAAGGGAGCGGAGCGAGCTGATTAAATTTCTCGTGGGCTGCCGTGCGCCTTTTCCAGCAGAAAAATGACCCACAGTGGTTAGCGATTTATACAGTGTCCAGCCGTGAGATAAAACGAGAGATCTCCACATGTAATAAAATTGCCTTTGGAAGTTTCCCACTATAGTACGCAGTATGTGCCGTTTTAGAGAGTTTAAAACATAGAGCCTTCCCCCCTAGATCCTCTTCTCTTGATTGCGTAGAACACGTGCACTCTAATATTCTGGACTTGCATTTTTGCTCGTGTTGTTATTGCTAATATTTGCCTGCTCCGGCGATTTCAAACCGAAATGTGTGCCCATTTTTTGCCGGGAAAAAGGACCACACGATGTACTAATGACATGTAAATAGCGGCGAAGCTTCTCATTCCGAATTCCCACACAGAATAAAGTCTTTAAAATTAACTATATATATATTTCACTACTTTTATAAATGTGTACAATTGTTTCATTGTGATGATTATAAATCAATATGCAGCCGGGTGTGCGTGGCTCGAGTATGTAGGATAAAACGTTCTCACAATTAATATCGTCTTGACGGAGAGCCATCCCAGAATTATCACTGACTTCTTACAGTAGTACCTTTAACCAATGCCAACATTCTATTCTTACATTTACGGAATCTAATGGCTATGTTTATCATGCCTTGATAGGTCATTCATGTACCACAGAATACAAATCTACTAAAACTAGAGCATCTAATCTAATTCTAATTAATGATCAAATCAGGCATGCAGCAATAATCAAGTGCAAAAAACTACTCTCCGATAAGATTCTTAATTTAAATCTTTGGGGACAAGAGACCTTCGGGTGCACCTAGAAACACGTCTTTGAGCTACTTTATTTTCTCTTTCTCTGAGTTGTAAATAATCCCCCCCCCCAGAACTCTAAAAACCTACTGCTCTCTCTAGCGCCTTCTCTCTCTCTCTACTCTTCTACTATGCTCCCGCCGCCAATCTCATAGATTAGACGTCTCTCTCCTCCCAACCCAGCAACTCTAACTCATTCCTCGTTGTCTGAACGGAAGGGCAAGAGTATATTCACAATACTATGGAGAATAAGAGAAAAAGTAGCGGAGGGTTAGAGCTAGCAACAAAAGCGCCGCACGCCAGTGGTGTCGCCTCATGAATTGCAATAAAGGCGCAGCTTGCGTTACACAGCCCGTGTAGTTGCAGTGGGCGTGCTAGTCTAATCAGCACGCATCTGATGTGTAGTACACCGAAATGCGCCTAGCAGATAGAATGCGCGCTTTTGAGGCGAGCATAAAAGTGGGCACGTTTTTGGACCATCTCTCATGCCCCACCCTCTGTCACTGTGTTCTTATGTCTAAACCTCTGTAAAGGGAACTTGCTGATTTTCAAGCCTTCACGTTCTCTCTCATCGTGTATTTGAGGATTAAGTTTTGAAAAACACTCAACTTGACTATTTTGCTCTCCTCGTGCCTTTTGATGCACTCGCTCTCTTGCTTTGTTCTACATAGAGGCCCGAATGTAGTTATTGTCTCAACTAATTTGACGTGAGCCTTCCCAAATCTAGGTGGTCCTATTTATTATGTACAGTTGGCGTACGTTCTGCCGTACTCATGCCCACAAACACAAAGAGCTTGGGCGAATTGGCTATTTAAGATATGAGCAGCAAAATGTAACGATAGGCCCCCTAAGCAGCCCTCATGAATACCGCACTAAACGTGTGTCCATGAAAGCTTGTGAAGATCCTGCGCGAGTGCGAACCTATTGTGTTATTTTAGACAGAACTCGATAACAACAACGTCTATCACAACACTTCCGCGCCTTTGAAAACACACAAGCCGCTACTATTGTGAAGGTAAGTGCCAAATTATTACAGCTAAGACCAACTACCTCAATTTCCCTGGCATAGTTGCCAACAATCCCCTACACCCCATACATCTCTAAAAACCACCGGATGAAATCTAAATTACCGCCAGGCCTCGTCGCCTTCCAAAGCGGTAGAGCGAAGCAACCATCCACAACTTGAGCTACGCTACAGTTCCCGCAGCACCTCCATTGGATGTCAGAAACCTTTCACTTACTACAGCGAAGTCATACAGACTATGACCCCGTCACATTAAAGTGATCCCGCCGGTACTCTGGGGACAGCACAATGAACCAGCCTATACTACTACTATCGAGAACCATCGACCATTACGTATCCCAATAGATTACATATTGTGCAAGGGAAAGGGTAAGGCTTAAATTTTATGGATTCTGTCTTTACTGAGCACGCCGTATATCGTGTTTTGCCCTACGCCTGACTTGCCAAAAAGCTCGCTTTTTAGCCGCCCATTGCATGATAAAAGCTGCCAGTCTGGACATCCATACGTCCTCGGTCCGCCCGCAACCAATTACTGCCTTCGGTAGTTTGATGCCCCCGCCTTTCTATCATATAACCTTGATGTAATGTTGGATCACACAACCACCAACTTGGTGTCTTTTTGTCAATGTATGCGCAGTCTGTGTCTTATATACTCGTAGGCACGCTTCACTAGCTTACAAGCACTTAATTCCAAACAAATTGCTCTTGAAATAGAGCCAGCTCGGATATCCAAACACAATCATAAAACTGGAATTCTCCAGGATCAGATGATAAAGCTGAAGCATGTGAGAGAATCGCCCAGATCAACCTACTAGCGTGTTATAGGCCCGCTTAGAACAAGCATCACAAGTGGCACTTGCGGAACGGTTACATGTTGAAAGCGTCTACATGGCATGAGTTACATCCTATTCTATTCAACATCTATCTCCTTTGTGAGATTCTTGGAAAAGCTTTTAGGTTTTTGAAATAAAACGTCATGAATTTGCTGAGATTCAAGCAAGTATTAAGTATCAATGACGTAATAATGCATAACTAATACATCATTGTCATTTTATAAACATGGTCTCTATTGCTAGTTATAAGAATGCTAATAATCTCTTAGCCTGAATAAACACAACAAATACTGATCATTCAACAATGCATATTTAAAGCCACCAAAACTCACTACCCCTAGATATCTCTACAAAACCCCCATCATCGGGAATCTATAACATCGCTCTTACTCCCTATTCCCTTCAACACACCCACACCTACGGCGTGGCGTATCCCAAGTCCCAAGTAACTATCTCTAGAGACGAACACTACATGCCTTTACCTCAGCAAAATACAATATTCAGTAAGGTGGACCTTATTTGTCATTACTCAGTTCGTAGCCCGCCTACTCAGCCGATGCTTCATTAGTCCTAACCATAGAGGTTAAGGCGCGACCTTATTGTGTGCGCCCCGTCACGAGGCGCTAACCGCTCTTCCATTTACCTCTCGTCATTGGCGATCTGGCCGGGAGCCGGAGGCGGGGAGGGATGCATTATAAGTGCAGTTTGGCAACGATCCCATGCATGGTCGCAGGCACGTATCGCCGTTGACATAATTCCCTAGCCAAAAGAACTTAAGCCGTATACTATAGGTAGTTTTGATGGCCCTAAAAACCGATGTTTAGCCCGCAACATGTCTATATGATGCCTACTTCATGCTCCCACACACAAGCCATTGAGAACTGGCTACTAGCTGTACTACTGCCATTCGACAATGTGTTCTCCGAGCTGTGCGGATATAATCGCAAATCTTTACCATGAAAAGTATCTGCGCCCAAACACTACATATGATCCCGCTCCTTCTTAGGCCCAAATCAACCACGTGTTTACTGCGTTAAAATCTACACACCACACCCACACACCAAAGCCACCTCAATTAGAACTCAAACAGGCTGTGTAGCCTTGCACGTCTATGCCTGTTATGATATATACGTGCGTTATCACGCAAGAGTAAGTCAGAGCTGCGGCCATAGCTTACAGAACGCAACTATATAGAAACACAGATACAGGCGTTCTGAGTGTGTCTTGCGTTGAGTTTGAAAAAAGAGTGAGCGACAAAACAAAGTCAAACATAGTTGGAAACAAAAACAATGGATCACTCAGAGAGTTTTGCGTGAGAAACTCACAGTACTATAGACAGCTTCACAAAGGCAATAGAAAAATAAAAAAAAAAATTTCTCCACTCAATGTCTGCCCCAGTTTAATCATCTAAAGTAACGTAACTCCCACCCCACTATCACAGCACCACATAAACTCTCCCTAAAACTACACGAAAGCAGGTCCCGTCTGTAGGCGCACAAAGAGTAAATCGAGTAGAGACGCAATCAAAGAGTGAAGAGATTAAAACCAGACATGTATGATAATAGGCCAAAAGAGGCCAGCTGGTTTTGGAAAATGCACAACCAACCAGCCAATCTAAACAACATCAAGGGTGATTGGATAACACATTACCTACAGACACACGGCCCAGATCAGTGCCGCCCAGCCGACATAACAAAACAACCAATTAAATTTATTACATCGCCCTCAAACAATAGACGTCTAATGAGGTTATTCGCTCGTGGGGCGCATGGCAGGGTGTGGTGAGCGTGAGTGTGCGCGATAGTCCCCTGGGAAAAATCGCCAAGTAGATCGGGGCTTTTCTTGCGCAAGCACACAGATTATAACACAGCGAGCTGCTGCCTACATAACTTCAGCCTTCACTGGACCTTGCCGAGGTTATAGTGGCCGGTGCAGGAGCATCACGAGTTGTGCTGGAGGCTTACTCCACCATTTGACGCATTCAACTATTTGCCAAATCTGTCTTAAACGGCAGTAATGGCTAAATTACAGTACTATTCGCGCTGAGTTTCGCTATGCACATCTACGCAACTATTAAAGTCCATTTTTAAACCGCAGTGTTGTGTCTGTATTTAAAAACGGCGCTTATTTTTGTAACTGTATTGGTTTTCCTAATGACTGTTCCACATCATTAAGCCTCGACCAACACACATGTAGCATTATATCAGATAAGCGTCGGCGATAAGACGTTCCATGAAAAGTTGTGAAAGATTATTTCTCCTGGAGAAATAGTGTATGAGTATAAACCGATCACGCTTGCTATATTCACCTTGGTGAAGGACTTTCGAGGAGACTGAACGCAGTTTATTGGCCTAGTGTCTAGCAAACATTTTATCAAAACGACTTACAAGATTTTGGCCTCATCTGAAAATAGCATGAGTGAAGTGATTTATCACAACTTTTCGAATTGGGTGGGTGAGTGTTTTATGCAGATTCCTTATGCTTGTCTATATGGAGTACCAATACAATGAACACACAAAGTGTGAGCGTGAATAACCATGAGTGAGAGTGGGTATGTGTGGTTATTGCATTATCGCATGCAATAATCCCCAGCCCGAAAACTCCAAAAAAGTAGCTATCGATAGAAGGAAGCAAAGAGAAGTAGTAAGAAGCTGCTCTGCATAATGCGTGCAGAGTATCGTCGAGAGGAGGAGAGAGGATATAACACTATCAAAAAAAAATAGTCATTTTTTTAGAGCGACGAGTACCTGAACTGTGTACAAAAAACCAATGCTCTTACAGGTTCTGTATTTTTCGGCGGTCTTCCTGTCATCTGCGACAGCATTCAGAGTAGTCGAAGACGTAACTGACTCTCCTCCTAAGGCAGCGAAGAACAAAAGCGTTTGTTAAAACATCCTGACTTGATATACAGCAAACTCTTACAACCCAGCTTAGATCTAAACCAGTAGAGTGCTACAGTGTGCTGCACGGCTTATTTTACGAGCTGGAACAGAAACAAGTAAACAAAGTGTATGTAAAGATGTTTACCAAGAACGCGTCACCATATGGTTGCGATGTTAACAAACCATTGGATCCTGTTCATAAACAGCTTGATTGTTGCAAAATTTCTTTTTTCCTGACATGTTGCCATATTGCAGCTCAGAGTAATGCTGACTACTTAAAGTGACTGCGCATTGAAGCTCATTGCCAGTAAACGTGTTGTTTTCTGTGTAGCTGTTCAAATAAAAAGCCCGGCCCCAGACATCACACAGCAAACACTTCAGGCAAATACAGAATGTTTACACTTGGGCTTCTGATATACTGGTTATTTTGAGACCAACTTTCGGTCCCACTCTCCTGGTGTGTAATTAGTGGTGTGTGCGGTGGGTGGCGCTGTCAGTGTTGCATTGTGGGCTATGCAGCCTGCTTATTGCTGCTGAGCGTGGCCGCGCAAAATGTCGGTGTGCGGTTGAGGCGCCCCTGCAGATAAGGCTTTGCATGTGTAGAGCTTAGTGCTTGGACATCATGGCCCTCTCGCGACTAAACGCTTGCCGGTTTGATGCCCCTAAACCGATGTTGGCCCCACTGCTCTAGGTATGCATTATCTGTCTAGTTAGCGTCTGTCGTATGTGTTCATATGTCACCTTATCTGTTGTGTGCCACACCAATCCATATGGTAACGCGCACTTCCGGCACAATAACAGCTTTTTGTGGGTTCTTGCGATGCTTATTATATTGTGTTGTCTATGAGTTTATACAGTATTGTGGTGGTTTTATTGCTGTGTTAGTAGCTGTGTGATAGGAATTTTTTGTGTGTGGTTATATTACCTATCATGGAATAGTGTGATAAAACAAAGAATCACCATTACACCTACGTATTATATAAATACTGTGTCTGTGTTATAGCGTGGCTGTGTGTCTTGTGTTTGTGATGTTGGAGGGCGTGTAGTCTAATGTATCACGCTATAGTATACTTTAAGAATATAACATATCACAAAGGCCTGCGGTGTGTGGTGGTGGTGTCCAGTGTAGTCGTGTATGTCCTTCACCCCCCCTCCCCCCACACACACCTCAACGAGTTCTAGAACATCGACCATTGCAGTCTTGTGGAAGGACGATACTCGTCTTGTTTAGAGCCCTCCTCCGTGTTTAACCGTCCCAACTCCGTGCGAAAACCGTCGGTGTAGAGCGCAGTAGCAGCCCCCAGGCGCAGTTACGAGCGGCCCCGTCTAACCGAGCGCCGTGCATCCAACATCGCGCCATCCTTCTTCTAACCAGCCAGCTCAAAGCGGCCGCTGCTTAGCATACAGCTTGTGCGTCCTTTTTGCTGCTCGCCCTGCGCTCGCTAAGCGCCCTTTCAGCTCGGAACTCAGGCGCCTATCGCCCGTCCCCTTTTCTCGCGACCTCGTTAATTGCGTTCACTGTCTCCAGCTGCGTGCCCCTCCTGCTAAGATGCGTAGATAGTGCTGATTCTGATGCGTTTAGCACCTCAGCATATCATGTCGGCACGAGTCCCAATGCTTATCATCTTGGCCCCCACTTCCAGCCACCGGCGTCACCATACACGAGGAGCGTGAGAACACTTGTGGCTGCCGTTTTGAATGCGGGACGGGAGGAGGCTGAGGAGGTAGAGAGCAGAGCATCTCTCGCCGTTCCTCCCCCACCTGATGCTGTTGATGAGTGGAGGCTCCCGCAGATTTACTCATTGCCCTACCAACACAAGCATGGATCAAAGGCCAGATCGGCATCAAAACCGTTCCATGAACAAACTTTGTGTGTGGTAAGAAACGAGCGTGAACCGCGAGGCGAGCTACAATTCCGCATCCCAGTGCAGACATACAGACCCATGCAAGCAGACTGAGAAGGAGGAGAGAGCAGTTTACCTGTTTAAACGCCCTTAGCAAACACAAACAAGCCGCCGCATAACTGTCGAGGAGAGAAACTATAAAAGTCAAATTGATGAGTGTTAAAGGACTCGCAGTGAACTATCCGCTCGAAACCACAGAGCTTCTGATTCCACCTAGCTCCCGCCCTTGAGACTACGGGTGGATCTGTGCCCAGCAGTCCAGAAACTAAGAAAATAACTCCTCCTTTTCTACCCTCCTACTAATTCCACCTCTTTGCTCTTCGCTAAGCCTCCCTAGTCCTCTTCTCGTCTCGCCGACTCAAATGCTTCTCAGCTTCAACACACAGCCACAACACACACACTACCCCACACAGAACACAACAGACGTACAAATAACATGCGCACAGGGAAATCAATCTGCACAGCCACAGGCCGAGACCTGACTCTTCCCAATATGCCGTCTTAATGAGGTAATCGACCAGGATACATCAAAACACATTTCACCTAGAGTATATCTCGACTAACCGATCATATTACCCGCTGCGTGCGATGCGAGCTAGCCCCAGCCCCTATAGTTAGTGCTGGCCACGGCACGGGGAAGAGAAAAGTGTTGGTCTTGTCTCGCATTGCTACTGGCCCAGTCCCTTGAGCCTATCAATGCCACGCTATGCCTGGGTCCGAGCCCTAACACCTGCGCCATGGGTGTTTGGCTGGAGTGAGCCAAACTCAACACTTAGGATGAGTTACTCGAACGAGGTCTCTCCACTGTCTTCATAACTTGAATTTGACTCCTTGGTACTCAGTCGTTTGCCACACTATATTCTGAACTTGGTAAAGGTCGCGATAACGTTGCGTATACTCAGCCGTGGACCGGGGCCTTCTTCAGTGTGTGGAATACCTTCTGGCCTTCCATGAAGTGCTAAAGAAGGGTCCTTTTCCCCCTTTTGTACCTTGTATATTGTAAACAAGGAATACGGCGCTCAACAAGTCATGTTTACATAAAACAGGGGTTTTTTTTTAAGCGCTTGGGGTGGCGAGCCACAGGACATGGAAGCGCTGCCGAAGTGCACGCCCGCCACGGAATTAATTATTAATGGAGCACGGTGAACAGAGCAGCACAGAAACAATGGAAGGGGAAGGAAAAGACCGGTAAAACATAGTCTCTTGTAGCCATGTGTATCCCCACCCCAAACCCCCAACACTCCCCCCACCCCCGCTTGAATTTAAAAAAATGAAAATTTTTGAAACAGTGGGCTATGCTTCAGCTTCCAAACACATTAAAAATTGTTACAGTAATAAGCACCTTTACCTCACAGTCGAGCTTATTAGAGTATATGTGCGTGTATAGTATTTACATTGCTGCCAACAAGCACAATGGCGTTGAGCAAACCTGGCAGACGGATCACATTCCTAAAGTGCTGGCATCAACTCCGCGTTCCCCTCAAAACCTTTGCAATAGAAACCAGAGGCAGCCACACAAGGGAGGTTGGAGCGTGAGGATGGGGTGAAAGGGGAGGACGTTGCAGGGTGGGTGTGGATCCACACTTCTCCGGACAATGCAGCACTTTATTCACAGCAAGGGTCTATACGCTTATTTAGGTAACATAAGTAGCAGAGAAGGAGCGGGATGACAAATTGTCGAGGCCTGTAGGAAATCCTGAGGGTCCACGGTCTCCATAGATTAAAACTAGTAACCAAACACCAAAAACCAGGGTGGGGTTGTATGGACTTATAATGGTTCAACCCCCCGGCCTTCGTCCATATCCAATTTTAAGAATGAAAAATGTTTATATTATTTAATAATAGAATAATATTTAACATTATTCATACTCCACCTTATTAGTTATAATAACCATAAATTATATATTATTGTTATTATTATTATTAATAAGCTTCCAATTATTAATTAATACTAAACTATAAATTATTGTTATTAGGGTGGCCTTGCAATTGCAAAGCACCATAGTACTATACTAATTTATATTATGATATATACATATTATATTATATATTATAGTATATACAATATGTATTATTGATTATTATTATGTAGTATTTTTATATTTGTTATTTGTTTAATTTTTATTATTATTTAATTAAATTTCTTACAAAATGGTTAATTCGGTAATAGTTCTGAGTGTAGGTGTAATGTGAGTAGTAGTATTATACTAGTTATTACTAGGTAGTACTAGTCACGCTGAGGGCCTAGTAGTTAATGAGTAACCGCAGTAGTAGTATTACTATGATTATTGGTATCATCTTCTTCGAGGCGGCTACCTTCGTGTTAGTTATCCTCTAGTTGCCATCGATAGTCAGTTACTGTACCCTCATCTGCTAGGTGTCATGAGGGCATATGCCATTTTCGGTTTTCCACTCAGCTGGTCTACAGGATGCGACCAGAGCTCACTGCGTGGAGGGCCTTAGGCGCCGTCTTGTAACTCCCAACAGCACCCGAGTGAAAGACATGGACATAGTGGCTTTGGGTGAGGTTGCTGTTTGTTTTCGTCGGTGTTGTAGTTAGGAACTAAGACCGCCAGAACCAGCTAAAATAGAGTGCAAGGATAATGTGTGTACCACTAGTGCTGCTGTCATCACAACACAACACAACACAAACACTGAGCTTTGGTCCTGCTGTCCAGCCCTGCAGAATTGTGCTTTTTGTTCTAGCCGGAAAAACACCATACAAACTCGACCTTGCTGATGACCCTGGCCGGTTATGCGATCCTAGTTTCATCAGTGAGCCCACATTGTATTTGCAGGTTTCGATTTTTTTTGTTTCGTTTGTGATTGCAGGCTTTTTAGGTTTGTGTTGATATAGAACTAGCTGGTGTTCACTTGGCAGAATATGAAAATATGGACTCACTGAATGTTATTAATGGACGAAAAATTAATGGGTTTCTTGAAGCGCATGGAAATGTAATCAAGACAAAACAACACGCGTCACATAAAACAAACTCTTAGGCCAGCCAAAAACGGGGCAGCCTGTGTCGTGTGTTTGTGTGGGTTGTTGTGGTGATTTTTTCTGTGTGTGGGCCGCGCAACACCTAGTTTTAACCTTCATTAAGTCCAATGCTGTAAGCAGCCATGTTACAAATCATACATCTATACATAATTTAAAAACTCAAAACCAACAGGGTATATAATAAACTGAATGTTTATATTATGTAATGTGATGACCTTAAAATTATAATATTAAAAAACGTATTCATATATCTGATTCCTAATTTACCTTCCGCAGATATTGAGGATATTAGGCGCCACATGCTAAAACCTGGCTGCGTGTCATACCATGCTATAGGGGGCAGCATATTAGTCAGATTCTGATGGCCGCAGCCTGTATTACATTTTTGGCTGCGTTCTTCAACCGTCCCTGGTTTGTAAGCCCACAGGCTCGGTGGGTTCACGCGCTCGATGTAGCACTGTGGGAGAGAAGCAGTTACGAGGGTGTCAGCAGGCAACGCCTCGGTTTAGTCATTTTCATTTCCGCAACAACTAGCCACCTTCTTTCACTTCCTGGTACTTTGTGATGATGTGTACAAATATAAAGGCTGATTGTAAACCATAGCTTTGCTTTTCACAGCAAACCTCCTCCCAGAGCAGGTTCGTGGGAGCAGGCCACATGAATGATCCAGTTGTTTTAGAGCACAGCCACCCACAGCTTTTGTGCTGCCGCCCATAAGCCACCAGCCACCACTGCCCTGTTATATCACCACAAAAGGACAAGCTCCGCACCCCCCCTCTAAAACTCTTTGCATTTAAAAAGGCTTGAATTTAGTTTCTGTGTCAACATAGTGCCTGTGCCCAGTGTCTCGCAGAACAATAGCCAGATCCAGCTGTGCGGGTAGAGATAAAGACTGAAGTTCCTCTCCCCCGGTCAGC
>PIJE02005426.1:0-12500 GCA_002895965.2 Coryphaenoides rupestris
AAAGAGAGAGATGCGCTTGTTTTGTGTGTGCAGGGGACCCCCCGCCGCGGCCACCCCAGCCGACGGGGTTCCTCAAGAGTAAGTGTGGCCTCTCCTCCACAAACGCTCCCCCGCCATCGCCACCCCCCCCCCCCCCCGCCTTCTATGCTCCTCCCCCCCTAGCTCTGCTCCTCCTAAGCAACACCTCCTCCTCCCCCTTTTGTCCATAGCTCACTTTCTCTCTCTCTCTCTCACTCTCTCTTTCTCTCTTTCTCTATCTCCCGTTCTCTCGACTGCTCTCTCTCCCTCCCTCTCTGTGTGTGTGTGTGTGTGTGTCTCTCTCTCTCTCTCTCTCTCCCTATGTCTCTCTCCCTCGGCTTTAGGTTCACAGTGTTCATACATCTTCACTAAACGTGTTGTTGCTGTTCCAAGATGTTCGCCCTATTATTGTAAAATATCAATCGTGTGCCCGGCTTGTGTGTGTGTTTGTTTGTGTGTTTGTGTGTTTGTGTTGATGAAGTGTGCACGCAGGCCTATAGGTTTACTGTATTACTACGTATAAAAATTGTATATCTTATTGTATATATCTTAAAACCAATTTTTACAGACTTGCTTTTATGCGATGTCGTCTTTTATCGCCTTTATTCTTTTATTGCTTGTATTCATGCTTTTTTATTTTTTTTTATTTTTGTATTTTATTATTGTATTTTATTATTTTATTTATTTATTATTATATTAATAAAATGTTTTATTGTCTTCTCGTTCCAGCTTTATCTTAACTTTACGATCTCTGTTCTGCTTTCCGTTGTTATATTGTCTTCTGAGTAACTTGGTTTTGATTTGTCTGTCAAAGCACTTTGTAAACTCTGTTTTTAAAGGTACAATATAAATAAAGTTATCGTTATTATTATTCTTATTATTATTATTCTGTCATATTTTTGTTTCCCGCAGAGCCGTGCTATGACTCTGTCACTGAGGACGAGGGGGCGTCGCTGGGCCGCACGGCGGGCGGGCGACCGTTGCTACGGACGCCGAACTCCAACAAGCGCCCGAAGCCGGCCGCCTGGGTCTCGGCCACGAAGCACACGCCGTCGGGCGGGGGGCGGGGCTCCGGCCCGGGCCACGCCCCCGGCGGCGAGGTGTCGCTCATAGACTTCGGGGAGGAGGAGTTCTCGCCACCTCCCCCCGTCGTCATCGAGGTCCCCTCATTGGCCAAGCTGGCCCTGGAGGAGGCGGAGGAGGAGGGCGGCGGCGACAGGGGGAACAACAACAACCACCTGTTGGACTGGACCCCTCCCCCCCAGAGCCCGTCCCGGTCGTTGCCCCGCCCCCTGCACCCCACGCCCGTGGTGGACTGGAACGCCCGGCCGCTGCCCCCGCCCCCCGCCTACGACGACGTGGCGCAGGACGATGATGACATGGAGGTAGGCCCGGGGGGGGGGAGGAGTTAAAGGACTCCTATTACACCGCCAGGTGTGAGCGGGATCAGCCATTCTAAGACATTTCAAAAAACGGTTTATTGCAAGAGGGGGTGTAGCCCCACACACCCCAGACTCTAACTGGGCCAGGTGAGGCCAAATAAGACAGCCAGCCACCAAACACACACACTCCCACAGCCATCATGTCATCATGTCATCGTGTCATCGTGTCATCGTGTCATCGTGTCATCGTGTCATCGTGTCATCGTGTCATCATGTCATCATGTCATCGTGTCATCATGTCATCGTGTCATCGTGCCATCATGTCATCGTGTCATCATGTCATCATGTCATGTCATATAATGAAATGTGAAATGTAGCATCATCTTGGTTGTCTCGGTGTCTCGGTGTTGAACCAGGTCAGCTCCATCACCAGCGTGGAGCAGCAGTACGAAGAAGCCCCGGGTGACGGAGCCGACCCCGACCCCACGGCGCACGGCGAGGAGGCTCGGCCCCCGTCCTCCGCGGGGCCCCGGGGACCCCACCGGGTTGTCCCCGGCGACAACCTCTTCCTCCCCGGCGGGAGCCACCACCTTCAGCACCTCCGCCTGCCACCGCCTCCCGCCCCCTCCTTCTCCCAGTCAGCCGAGATCTTCCAGGAGCTCCAGCAGGAGTGCATGAGGAGGCTCAACGTGCCAGGAGGAGGAGGAGGAGGAGGAGGAGGAGGAGGAGGAAGAGCATCCGTCTCTCCCTCCCGCAGCCTCCTGGCCTCGTCTCCGGTGCCGCTCCCCCAGCCGCTGGACGTCGCCGGCCCGGTGGTGCTGTCGTTCACCGAGGACAAGCCCCAGATCCCGCCCCGCGTCCCCATCCCCCCTCGGCCGGTGAAGAGAGGCGACTACGCTCCCTCCCGCCTGTCGGGGGAGCACTCCCTGTCGCCGCCCCTGACCGCCGCCGCCGCCACCGCCCCCGAGGACCTTCCGGGGGGGAACAGACCGCCTCAGATTCCCCCCAGAGATCCCCTGTCCCAGCCGGGCTCCAGGACCCCCAGCCCCAGGGGCCCGGTGCTGGGCTCCCCCCAGCAGAGGGCCTTCTCGGTCAGCCCCAGCGGCGGCGGCGGCGGCGGCATCGCGGGCCAGTCGCCCCCCCGCTCCTGCCTCTCCACCTCGCCGGGGAAACTCATGCCCACCACGCACAGCTTCGCCTCGGACCCCAAGTACGCCGCGCCCAAGGTGATCCAGGCCCAGGCGTACGCCAAGGACCCGGCGGCCAGCAAGGGCCCCTGCATCCTGCCCATCGTCCGCGACGGCCGAAAGGTCAGCAGCACCCACTACTACCTCCTGCCCGACCGGCCGCCATACCTCGACCGATACGACCGCTTCTTCCGGGAGGCCGAGAGCCTGTCCAGCCCCGCCGCCACCCCCGCCTCCGCCACCGCCGCCGCCGCCACCGCCACCCACCACCACCACGCGGCAGGCGAACACGGCCACCGTCAGACCCATGGTGGTCAACAGCCAGCAGACCCTCGTCCAGGTCCAGAGCCAGGGTCCGGGTCCGGGTCTGGGTCTGGTGCAGCCGGGCGACCTCAAGGTCAACTTCTCCTCCAACAACAACAGCATTCTGGGTCCGGGTCCGGGTCCGGGTCCGGGTCCGGTGGGGCCCGGCCGGGCATGAGGACTTCACTGAGTCTGCCCAGGGTCTGCTCCGAGGTTCCCCCGGGCTCCGGAGGCCGGGCCGAGGCTGAGATGAGCACCGCTGAGAGGGTCCACATGGTGAGTTCACTTTCACTTTTGCTTTCAATTTCCCTTCAAGAAAGGGAAATTGCACCATTTCAGTTTGTTCCCCTTCCCGTTGATATTATGTTGATGTCCTCCTGTGTGTATCCATCAAACCCGAGGTAATGGTCTGGCGGGAAGCAAAAACATTTAGGAATCAATGATTGATTTTGTTTGGTTGGCGGGTGGCTGTGACCGGGACGGTGAGTGTGTGAATATTCATTCGTGCCGCAGCGTTGGATGACTGACTGACTGACTGACTGACTGACTTTTTTCAGAAGCCAAAAAACGTTGGAAGTGTCGCCATGACGACGAGTGTTTGAACATTTTCCAGTGGCCCCTTGAGAGTTGGAGTGTGTGTGTGTGTGTGTGTGTGTGTGTGTGTGTGTGTGTGTGTGCGTGTGTGTGTGTGTGTGCGTGTGTGTGTGTGTGTGTGTGCGTGTGTGTGTGTAATGTGATCATGGTGTAACACGGTGTACACAGCGGCTGGTTCCCCGTGGATCACGATGCGATCGAAATCTAAAGGCCGAGGCTTCTTCATCTTCTGAGCGCGGGTCATCTCGGATCGATCGGAGAGCGGTCGGGGGGGTGGGGACGGTGGTGGGGGGGGGGGCGACCGAGGATCAGCGCTGATTACATTATGGTACATTACAGTACGTGTGCCCCGTTACCACGGCGACATCAGACCGGCCTCCGTCTCCCACCTGTATATCGTAGCTCCCCGTTTGTGTGTGTGTGATATTGTCTTCCTTATGAATCGTGGTTGACATTCTGATGCCCACGTTCGCAGGCCATGTTGTCTGGGGCAAAGGTCGTCATGCCATCTCGTGGCGAACCGTGAAGAAAATGGCCTTCGATTCGGCGATTAGAAGGGAATAGGATAGAGTCCTGGTACTTGCTAAATTGACATTTACATTAATGCCATTAGAATTAGTAAGATTGAAATAACTAATTGATAAAAATAAATGTCGACACATTCCATCGTCAAGGTGATTCAATTATGCATGGACCATGAGAAGCCATGGGACGTGCGTTCACAAACAAATCCTATCGACGTGGAGTTTGATGGCTTCCTCCAGTCCAAGGACACAGGAAGTCATGGTCATGGCCACACACACACACACACACACACACACACACACACACACACACACACACACACACACACACACACACAGAGAGACACACACACACACACACACACACACACACACACACACACACGGGATTCACTGGATAGGAGGTGTTTGCTTACTGTGTAAACGACCCCGGAAGTGTGAAATCCCCCCTTTGAGTGGATGGCGTTGGAACAGAAGAGGGCAACAGAGGGTCACTTTTTGAGAACTTTTTCAGACGTGTTTCTAAAATGAATTCATTGGAATTCAATCGGCACGGGCGAATCACGATCGATAACGACGCATTGTTTACCACGGGGGATAAATAAAAACACCGAGCCGATGAAATAGACCCCCCCCCCCGCCTTGTGTTCGGGAACTGTTGACGAAGGAAAGCCCGGTTTCCAAACCGTGTTCGGAATGCAACGTAAGCAAAGGATATGAACAGTTGCAAACAGCGTGCGGGTCCACCGCTGCGGTTCCCAATTTGTACTCGGAAGTCGGGAAGTTCTGAGTTCCCCTCAGAAGAATGCTCGGACGTAACCTCGACCTTCGAAATCCAAGTGGTGCGGCCGGTGCAATCAACAGCTCGTGAAAAGCCGTCGTAGATGCGTCGTGCATCAACATGGTATTGCCAGACCAATGACTTCCCACTTCCGAGGTAAATGAAACGCAGCGTTATGCTTTTGAAGGGCCTTCGATTTCTAACCATCAGCCAAATGGCAAGTTAATGCATTTTTTTGGTTTTAAAAAAATCGAGTTGGTTCAGCCCTCACCGGACCTCCCCGGGTGGAACTCGTTACCAATGCCGAGGGGGGGGAGGGGGGGGGGGGGGGGGGGTGGGGGGCGGGGTGACTCGGCAAAGACGCCGAGCGATGCCAAAATCGATCGGCTAATTCGGTGGGCGCCGCGATGGGTCAATCAAATGATGGGGATTCTTTCATAATAGGATGTGTGCTGGTGCAGGGTTGCATTGGATTTCTTTGTGTTTTTTTATGAAGCTGTATTGGAAAAAAAATTAAAAAACATCTCAGCGCTCCAAAGGTATGCGAACAATATGTCGTGTGAGTTTTTGGTGCCGCCCTTTAAAAAAACGCAAGGTGAATTTAACCTTTTTTTGCGGCGCCAACCCCCCCCTACTAACCGGGTATGGGCCGATCCGTCCGGTCCTCCTGTCACACGTCTGGCTGGACACTCCTCCCACTTGTGAAGTCACCGGAGGGTGTGGACGTTGAGATGGCTCGTAATGGCAAATCAATATCCCATCTCGGTGGCCCCCCTGAGTACGGGGTCGTCCTTTCACTACGAAGCACTCGCAGGAGAGGTCGGGGGTCACGGGTGGCCGCCGCGGTTTTGTGTCTCCGCCCCCCACACACAGATGAGTGTGGATATAATGGCGGCCTCACAAACATTTAGGCGCCGCAAACCTCTGGGCTCGGATAAACGTCTGATCGGATTGTATGATTGGTTTTCACGGCGGTGACGGCGTCGTGGACTGATCGGCCGCTTTACTCATGTTCCTCCTAATGTACCCGATGCCCGAAGTGTGTGTGTGTGTGTCGTGTGCGTGTGCGTGTGTGTGTGTGTGTGTGTGTGTGTGTGGAATTGTGTGTGAGTGTGTGGGATGTGTGTGTGTGTATGTGGGGGGTATGCGGAAATGCGGTGATGTGTGTGTGTGTGTGTGTGTGTGCGCATGTGTCCACGCACACACACACACACACACACATCACCGCTGATACTCAAGCATATCGGGGTGACGGTTGTTGTTGTTGTTGTTGTTGTTGTTGTTGTTGATCGTCATGGTGACGGCTTGTCCTGTGCCCCCCCCTCCCAGGTGCAGGAGGCGGTGCACGGGGTGACCATAGAGGAATGCCAGACGGCCCTGCAGAACCACGGCTGGAGCGTGCACAAGGCCGTGCACTACCTCAAGGTATCACCATGGAAACACACACACACACACACACACACACACACACACACCTGTGTTACCCATATAAGGACTTGGTGTCGAGGTGTGTTGGCGCAAACAACACAATTTTAATAAATGCAAAATATCCAATATAAATGTAAACATGACACACTGTACATGCAGACTATAACGATGAAATGAAATATTAAACGTACATCGAGAGTGTAGATTTGCAGGTATTGGCAAGCAGATGTGGAACCACATTCCACACAACAACGGACACAACAGACACCCCGTTCTGGGTTGTAGCTCCATTTGTTGACGCGCGAGGAGCATCCGCGAAGATATGGCGTCACTCGACCACCCGACGAGAGGCACTACCCACCCCAACCAGAGGGACAACGCTGATTACTTAGACACAACACACAGAGGCTGACAACTACAGCACAACGACATCACACAACATCCCCTACACACACGGCCACACCCTACAACCACCACTTACAAACCCAGCGGCCGCGTTCAGTTATGCAGGTAAAAAGCATCGGTTCAATTCCCACTAGTGACGTCTATTTGAATCTGCAGGATCCTTCCAGAACTGGAAATGTCACCAACCGACACGACACGCACCTAATTTATGTGTGCAGACAGTTGCAAGCTTGTGTTACATAAACCACAATCGAAAGGTGAGCTCTTTTTTAATTAGCAGCAGTAGTTTATCATTTTTTACATACTTTTCGCTGCAATCGTCCCCTCCGCACCCACCCAAGAAGAACATCTAATGGAAATAATATGTTTTGTATGATTAATTTAAGAACCTCTTCTGAAAATCATTTCTTAAGTTAACTGTCATGGCTTTTCTTATGTAAAGAAATTTATATATATATTTAAATATTATCAACTCACATAATCTTTTCCTCTATACAGTAATAAGTTATACATTTCACAAAAAAAAATCACAGGTAACATTTTGAACTAAATTAATACGGTTGGGTTTTGTAAAATTCAAATATAATGTTTAAACAATTAATCTTTCTTTGCTTTAACGTATCTCTCATAGGTCCTTAAAAATATTATATCATCCACTCAAAAAAATTAATCTTATGAATTTATTTGGTGATCCGGATTCCAGGATTCGGACCTTCCTCTTCGGCCATGAGGTACGGCCATCAAAGACCTGTGACTCCTGTAATAACATATATGTCTTAACAGGAACACGGTTCCATTGTTCCACACAGGATTGAATTATAAGAAAGAGGAAAAGAGTTTAAGGATTAGAAGGATTAAAAAATTTAAAGAATTTAACTCACCTCAAACGTTTCCGCCGGTTTCACTCTTTTTTTACCCGTATTTTTTAACCTTACGGACAAAGTTTAGACAATTAAACGTCTGGCATTTGTATTGTCGGAATCATCTGGGTTGATGCACCATGGCTGTGAATCTAGAAAGAACTGGGATCTATATATATAAAAGCCCGTTTTACTTGACCCCTTTTCATTAGAACTACCCATTCACCTTAAAAACACTCAAAAATAAAACACACAACATTTTTATCCCTCAAACACAAACAGGACAAACCCACAGATATTAACACCACCGGTCCACAGTCTGGACATATGATGTCGTCAATCGCCTGACACCCGGGGGGTGGAATCTTACCGACTCGGCGGCGGGGCGGGTAGGGATCAGAAGGCGCGACGGGCCCTCTCTAGGCTCTGCTCGTTCTATGCGATCGGGTTAGCTCGATTTTTACTCCGACGGACTCACGGAAGTCCTTGGAAAATCGGTCGGCCCCGATTTTCCTTCCTACTCTAACTATTATTTTATATTAAAACAAAGAAAAAAGAAAAAACACATTTTACGTTTGTGGATATTATAATTTCGAAAGGCCGAGTGGCCATGCCCAATTGTCAACTCAGAAGGTAACTGTCAAAGAAGTACCACGGCAGAGGAACAATGAGGACAATTATTGACGGGATCGGATGATTACATGCGTCGTTACATGCCTCTGTTTCAAAGGATCGAGGCTTCTTATGGATTGGCAAGTAAAGATTTTTGATTTCACTCGGTGCTATATAAATTATGTGGACAGCTATGAGTTAACCCATTTTGGGTTCGGACGAACGATATGAAAAAAAAAAAAAAATTATATCCTAAAGGACATGTACTCCTTCATACGGGTTTTACCCCCCGTGGGATGATACCAGGGGCTTTCCTCTGCAATTGGGTCTCCCCGGGAGCACAGGCGTGCTTTCCTCCCCGGGAGGTTCCAAACGAGAGGAGGGGGGGGGGGCGAGCCCTAGCCTAGCCTAGTACCGCCTCGCCCAGCCCTATCATGGTCCAATGCAACGCCCAGCACAAGCGCAGGGACAACCAAACTCAAGAACCCCCGATCGAGAGAACTTTTAAGGCGACTCCAGCGACAGTCACCGACCTGCAGTTCGACGACAGAAGAAAGAGCCGCACACACGTTGGATTAAATTTCATTATTCATTCTCGAGATAATATGCTCTTATAAGAATGGACCACTTTTGTTTTATTATCATACTCGGAGACTTAGCCTAGGAGGACAAGATTATACCAAGACATGAAGCAGGAGTGGGCAAAATTACCTGAACAGGGATTGCCTTCACAAAAGGGTCTGTGCTAAGGTTTGGGAAAAATGCTTTGGGGAGTACGGAAAAGACCTTGAGTGCAACAGGTAGGACTACCACCTTGTTCCAATCCAAAGGGATCTAATGTTGCGCCAAGGTGTCGATCAAATGACTGGAAGAAATGACAGAATGAGCTTATAATGAACTTAATAGGATAATTTGCAGATTTTCGGACCACATCCTAGAATCCGCTTGAGGGGGTAACAGTGTTACACAACACATTGCGAGGCTGCTCTCTGGGTGCCCCTACTGTCCGTTAGCCCAGCGCAGCCCCGACACCTGTCTGTATGTTAGCCCAGCGCTAGCCCACGACAATGACGGGCCAAAGTAGCAGGACACAGAAGATCGACGACACACTCTGTCTGGTTAGGGCCCAGCGGGATATCCTTACTTCTGTTAGCCCCAGGCTAGCCCCGACACCTCTGTCCTGTTAGCCCAGGCGCTGCCCGCCGACACCTCTGTCTGTTAGCCCAGCGGCTAGCCCTACACCTCTTGTCTGTTAGCCGCCGAGGCCCCTAAAACTCTGTCTGTTAAGGCCGCAGCGCCTTGCCGACACCTCTGTCTGTTAGTACCAGCGCTAGCCCCGACACCGTCTGTCTGTAGCCCCAGCGGCTAGCCCCTCAACCTCTGTCTGTTAGGCCAGCGCTAGCCCCTGACACCTCTGTCTGTTAGCCAGGCATAAAGCACCCGACACCTCTGCTGTTAGCCCAAGCGCTAGCCCGACACCTCTGTCTGTTACTCCAGCGCTAGCCCCCTAACCTCCTTGTGTCTGTTTAGCCCAGCGCTCAGCTCCCTACACCTCTGTCCCTGTTAGCCCAGCCTAGCCCCGACACTCTTCTGTTCGCCACAGGCTAGCCCGACACCTGCTGCTGTCAGCCCAAGCGCTATCCCTGTACTTCTGTTAGCCAGCGCTAGCCCCTACACCTGTCTGTAAGCGCCAGCGCTAGCCCCTACAACCTCTGCTGTTTAGGACCCAGCGCTAAGCCCCCACTACACCTTCTGTTCCTGTTAGCCCCAGCGCTAGCCCAACGACTCTGTCTTTACCCCAGCGCTAGCCCCGACACAATTCTGTCAGCCCAGCGCGAGCCGCCGACCCGTTTGTCTGTCAGCCAGACGCTAATCCCTACTTCTGTTAGCCCAGCGCTAGCGCCCACCCCTCTGTTCTAGCCCAGCGCTAGCCCCGAACACCTCTGTCTGCTTAGACCAGGCTAGCCCTTACCTCTGTAGCCCAGCGCTAGCCCTACACTCTGTCTGATTAGCCCAGCGCTATGCCCCCCGCTACAACCTCTGTCTCGTTGAGCCCAGCGCAGCGCCCTATCCACCCTCTGTCTGTAGCCCTCGCAAGCGACTAGCCACCCAAGCACACCAAAATCTGTCTGATTAGACGACAGCTCTAGCCCCAGGATAACCTCTGTCTGATCAGCTCACACAGCGCACTAGCCCTACACCTCTGTCTGTTAGCCAGCGCAAGCCTATGACCTCTGTCCTGTTAGCACAGCGCTAGCCCCTATACCCTATCTGTCTGTATAGCACAAGCGTTACCTTACCTATGTTAGCCGAGCGCTAGCCCTTATAAACCTCTGTCCTGTTAAGCCAGCGCTAGCGCCTACCACCCTCTGTCCTGTAGCCAGCGCTAAGCCCCGACCTCTGTCTGTTAGCCCAGCGCTACCCTATAACCTCTGGTCTGTTTAGCCAGCGCAGCCCCTACACCTCTGTGTAGCCGCACCAGCGGGCGGCCTCCGGGAGGAGAACCTCTGTCTGGTTAGCACCTCCCGGGCGGCGGGTCCAGCACCCTACCCTTCTGTCTTTACCCAGCGCGTCACCCTACACCTCTGTCCTGGGGTTAGCCAGCGCTAGCCTAAACTCTCTGGGTCGTTTAGCCAGCCTAGCTTACCTCTTGTTAGCCAAGCGGGCTAGCCTAACCTCTGTAGCCCAGGCGCTGAGCCCGGGACACCTCTGGGCTGTTTGGGCCCGGCGGCTGAACCCCGCGACAGCCTTGGTCCCTTAGGCCCAAGGTCGGGCATAGTACGCCTTAAACCTCTGTAGGGCCAGCGTACGACGCCTTATATCTCTGGTCTGGGTTGTAGCCCAGGGGCTCAAGCCCCTACACTCTGGTCGTGTAACCCAGCGTAGGCCCTGACACCCGTCTGTCTGATATGCCCAGCATAGCCCCTATTACCGTCTGTCTGTTAAGCGCAGCGCTAGCCCCTACACCTCTGCTGGTATTAGCCCACGCGCTAGCCCCGACCCACCCTTCGTCCATGTATAGCACAGCAGCTCAGCCCTACCAGCTCTGTCTGTTAGCCCCAGCGCTAGCACCCCCTACACCTCTGGTCCTGTTAGCCCAGCGCTAGCCCCTGATGACCTCTTTCTGTAGCCAGAGTTCGAGCCCTCACGTACCTCTTGTTACGCCAGCGCAGGCCCTTACACTCCTCTGTCTGTAGCGCCAGCGCTAGCCCCGACACCCTCTGAGTGTAACCCCAGGCGCAGCTCCCCCGATACCGGCGTCTGTTAGCCCTCATGTTGCAAAGCCCACTGGAACCTGTCTGTCTGTTTAGCGGCACCGCGTCAAGAACCCCGCATAGTAGGGGGCTGTCTGTTAGCCCGCAGCGCTAGCCCTATACGCTCCTGTTGTTAGCCCAGCGGCTAAGCCTTTACTCTGTTAGGCCCCAGCGAGCCCTTATCGTCTGGTCTGTTACCAGCAGCTAGCCTCACTCTGTTCTTAAGCCGCACGCTAGCCCGACACCTCTGTCCTGTTAGCCCATGCGTCTACCCCTAATACCTCAGTGTCTGTTAGCCCAGCGCTAGGCCCTACAACCTCTGTCTGTTAGCCCATGCGCTAGCCCCCACTCTGTCTGTAGCCCAAGCGTAGCGCACCCGGACAACCTCTGGTCATGGTTCCGAGGCCCAGCGGCAGCCCCATCACTCTGTCTGTTACACCAGCGGCTAAAGCACCCCATGACCTCTGTCTGTTAGCCGCAGCGGCTATCCCCTTACCATCAGGTCTGTTGGTGGATTCGCCATAGCTGCCAGCAGCTGAGTGCTGGCGAGCTCGCAGTTCACTCAACAGATCTCCGCAGCAGCTTCAGGCACTGCGGCCTAGCGTCGAGCTCCAGACCCAGGAAGAAAACAACTGTCCAACCTGCAGGGGGTGGGAGGGAGGGGTGGGAGGGAAGGGGAGGGGAAGGGGAGAGAGTGAGAAAAAAGAGGGGTGATGGAACAAAAGAATGAGAGGAGATGAGAAGAAGACCAAGCCATGATAATGTCCGATAGCGCCTGTAGATCCCGCACTCCAGGGCCCGTTGCTCCAGGGCCTGTCTCAGGGACCTCTTCGCGCCGTTCAAGTGGCTTCCAGGAACCTTCTGAAGAGGGTCTTGCGCAGGCATCTCATGGCCTTCTCAGAGAGCTTCTCAGGGACTCGGCATTTCAGGGAATCCTTCTCGGCTTCAAGGGCTCTGGCTTCTACAGGGCCTTCTCCAAGGGGGACCTTTCTCAGGGGACCTTTCGTCAGGGAGACCTTTCTCGCCTTCTGAGGGACCTCAAGACCTCGAGCCTTCTCAGGGCCTTCTCAGAGGACCTTCAAACAGGGTTCTCAGGCTTCTACAGGAGCACAGACTTCACCAGACCCCAGGCCTTCTCCAGAGGTACCTCAC
>PIJE02005427.1:7306-9806 GCA_002895965.2 Coryphaenoides rupestris
ATGAGGCCGGGAACGTCATCCGTCAGTGTCAGGGCCCGCCCCCCCCCCACCCCCGGTGCCGTGTGTGTGTGTGTGTGTGTGTGGTCTCCGGCGTGTGTGTGTGTGTGTGCTGTGTGTGGTGTCGTTCCGCGCCGTCCTCCCGTCCAGGAGGGGGCGCCGCGTCAACGCCAGACCGCCTTCTTCTTCTTCACTCATAATAATAACCGGGGGGGAAGTACAGTAAGTCGTAGTAAATAAAGCCACGTGTCACAATTGTGCCGACGACGAGAGTTTCCCGAGCGTCCGTCGCCGGTGTGATACCCGCGTGTCGAGATAGCGACGCTTCCGTGGGATTAGTACTTTGTAATAGACTCCGCCCCCTCGCCAAGCAGCCCGTTCTTATCTGCCGGCCAACCAGAGCCTCCATAACCAGTGTTCCGCGGCTCAGCGTGGAATAAACGTCACCGAAATTAATTTCACGCCGCGCTTTTCCCGTCTTTTTTTTCCCCGGTCTGTAATCTCTTCCCTTCGTCTAAAACGCGTTGTCCCTGAGAATTCAATTTCCTTCCCGCGGGCCGTCCTCATAAGCCGAGAGCAACAAAGACTGATGGGCGTTTATCTGCTTATGAGTGTAATTCGCTCGTCAATTAATAACGCCGGCCCCCCCCGTTTGCCGCGTTTGATTCTAGTCGTTCGCCGACGGGACAGTGATGGATAGTCGCTTCTCAAGGGCGAACCGTCGCCACGGAGACGCCCGGAACAACCGGAACAACCGACCACCCCCACACACACACCCGCGGAGGTGTGTGTTCGTGTCGTGTGTGTGTGTGTGTGTGTGTGTGTGTGTGCTTTGTTCATATCGAGTGTCATCAGTTATAAACCCAAACTTTCTTCCGAGATAATAATAAGAATGTAATATGTGTCAGACAATCGGTGTGCAACCTCTTGCTGGCAAGTACACGTGTACTTGCCAGTCAGTATATAACCCAACTGTGAAGTGTGTATAAAACAATAGGTTATAGTTTCCCAGGGTTGTTATTAGTTATTGATCGGCGGCGCGTTGTCAGAACCGTGACAACCGCACGACCGCGCTGACGGCACCGAGGCCGAGCGCAGAATGTACTTCATCTCTCTTATCGCTCTATTTCTATCTCTCACCCTCCTCTCCCGCACATCTCTGTCTCTCGCCTCTTTTCTTATTTATCGTTCATTGTGTTTTATTTTATTCAGGAATATACATATACATGGACAGATACATATACAGGAATATTAGTTTTATATATTTAGTATTTAGTCTCTCTCTCTCCCCCTCTCTCTCTCTCTCTCTCTCTCCTCTCCTCTCTCTCCCGCCTCTCCTCTCTCTTTCTGGCTCTACCTCTCCATCTCTCCCCCCCTCTGTGCGCTTTTGCTTTTATTTCCGCCTCCCCCCACCTCCTCCTCCACCACCTCCTCCTCCTCCACCCACCACCATCACCACCACCATCACCACCACTACCATCACCACCGCCATCACCACCATCATATTTAGTTTCTGTCACTCAGCTACAGTCCTCCTTTGTTTGGACCTTTCTAGGTCAAGACACATCATTTGTATTTTGAATGGAACTCCCACACTTGGTTGCTCAGTTCTGAACAAATAGTTATAGTTATGTATTAGTTATATATATATATATATACATGCATATAGTTATGTATTAGTTATATATATATATATACTGTATAATACTCCAATGTCTACCGTCGTCACATTGTGGACACAAACGTAAAGCTGTAATCTGCACAAATACCCGAGTTCTAAATACAGCAAATGATCCGAACACATCGCAGTCTTGTTGTTGTTGTTGTTGTGTCGGAGTATGTGCGTTTAGAACAAGAACATGACGGACGGCGCGCGTGTCCTCGCGTGATGATGTAATGATTTTGAATGTGATGACAGCGTAACCGCGGGGGGGGACCGCGTACGTTCGCGCAACACGTTTTAGTGATTTAGCGATTTGGAAGCAGTGACACGAGAGCTTCGTCTGCGCCGCCAGTGGAGGAGATAAATGCGCTCTCCACAGAACCGCCGATCGATGGCGCGCGCGTCGGCGCAACGGAGAGAGCCGCGCTAAGCTAAGCTAAGCCGGCTAAGCCGAGCTAACGTCCGTTATTGTGAGCGTTGATCAAATTTGATTTGACCCTCCTCGTGCTCCTCGGTGAAAGACCGAATCACCACGCAGAAGACGGCGGAGAGTCTGTGGAGGAATGGTGGTGTTTTTGGGGGAGCTGGTCTCTCCTCAGTTTGAGAAGGTTGTGGGTTCAAACGCCAGTGTCGGCTCGTAGGCAAGGGCAACCCTGAAGCAAGGTGTTACCTGAAACCACTTACCTTGCTCCTCAATGAAAAATTCACTCTGAGGCACTCTGGGACTAAAAAGCAAATGGAAACGGAAACGGTGCCATACATCTTGGCAATATTTATTGTGTATATTTCAACATTTTTGTCTAAACTTTAGAAAGAAAGAACAAAACAACAGGAAAAAAC
>PIJE02005427.1:17306-18932 GCA_002895965.2 Coryphaenoides rupestris
TCGTTAACGTAGGAGCCCTCGGTAACGTAGGAGCCCTCGGTAACGTAGGAGCCCTCGGTAACGAAGTAGCCCTCGGTAACGTAGGAGCCCTCGGTAACGTAGGAGCCCTCGGTAACGTAGGAGCCCTCGGTAACGTAGGAGCCCTCGGTAACGTAGGAGCCCTCGTTAACGTAGGGGCCCTCGGTAACGTAGGGGCCCTCGGTAACGTAGGAGCCCTCGTTAACGTAGGAGCCCTCGGTAACGTAGCCCTCGGTAACGTAGGAGCCCTCGGTAACGTAGGGGCCCTCGGTAACGTAGGAGCCCTCGGTAACGTAGGAGCCCTCGGTAACGTAGGAGCCCTCGGTAACGTAGGAGCCCTCGGTAACGTAGGGGCCCTCGGTAACGTAGGAGCCCTCGGTAACGTAGGAGCCCTCGGTAACGTAGGAGCCCTCGGTAACCAAGTAGCCCTCGGTAACGTAGGGGCCCTCGGTAACGGAGGAGCCCTCGGTAACGTAGGAGCCCTCGGTAACGAAGTAGCCCTCGTTAACGTAGGAGCCCTTGTTAACGTAGGGGCCCTCGGTAACGTAGGGCCCTCTGTTATACGTAATAATGGTAAATGGATTGCATTATATCACTTTTATCCAAAGCACTTTACAATATTGCCTCACATTCACCCATTTACACCGAGCGGTGTCAACCATGCAAGGTAACAACCAACACGTCAGGAGCAGTTAGGGTTAGGTGTCTTGCTCAGGGACACCTCGACACTTAGCTAGGTGGAGCAGGGATCGAACCAGCAACCTTCCAGTTGGCAGACACGTCAATCACTCTCTCCTGGTAACGTAGGGGCCCTTAACGTAGGAGCCCTCGGTAACGTAGGAGCCCTCGGTAACGTAGGGGCCCTCGGTAACGTAGGGGCCCTCGGTAACGTAGGAGCCCTCGGTAACGTAGGGGCCCTCGGTAACGTAGGAGCCCTCGGTAACGTAGGAGCCCTCGTTAACGTAGGAGCCCTCGGTAACGTAGGGGCCCTCGGTAACGTAGGAGCCCTCGTTAACGTAGCCCTCGGTAACGTAGGGGCCCTCGGTAACGTAGGAGCCCTCGGTAACAAGTAGGCCCTCGGTAACGTAGGAGCCCTCGGTAACGTAGGGGCCCTCGGTAACGTAGGGGCTCTCGGTAACGTAGGAGCCCTCGGTAACGTAGGCCCTCGTTAACGTAGGAGGCCCTCTATTTCGGTGTGTGTTCTATTTTTTTTTTCTTTTTTATATTGTTGTATTAGTAGGCCCTCGTTCGATGTGTTACGTTAGGGCTGGTTCGTAGGGAGCCCTCATATTTTATGGTATTTATTACGTATTTTTTTCTCCTCTTCCTTTTCCTCTCCACTCATCCAAGATTGCTTTCGACCATAGTGCCGCATACGTTACTTACGGGAAGCACTCTAGAAGGCAATCCGCAGTTTCAATACCGCACGACCAGTTCGCTGATTGGCGACGAATCGGTTGAATTTTTAATTTAATTATATATTTTTTTTTTTAATACTACGGCGACGCGGAGGACTAGCGCAGATGAATTCGGAGGGTTTGAAAAAAGTGAGTGTATAAGTTTTGTGACGGCATAAATGAGAATTCAAACTTTATTTTTTACGGAGTT
>PIJE02005428.1:2500-10000 GCA_002895965.2 Coryphaenoides rupestris
TTGTCTGGCCAGTTCCAAGGAGGTGTCGTGTGACTTTTTCGTGATCATCTGTTCTCTGGGTTATTTTTGTTTGTTGTTTTTCCTCACTGTATACCACACACACACACACACACACACACACTGTACCGTAGCAACCCCCACCCCCCCACCCCAACCACCTTCACCCCTGTCCCTTACATTCACATTACATTACATTTACATTTACATTTAGGGCATTTGGCAGACACCTTTATCCAAAGTGACATTCAAAGAGTACATTTGTTGAAGGAGAGGCAGCAATATATCACTGTGGTACCTTCAGATAAGAATAGAGCTGTTTTCAAGCATTCATAGTTGCAAGGTTAATAGAACGAGTTTCATAATTGCTAGGTTGCCTGCATAATAGCTGGGATAAGAACAGACTGAGCACATTACCAACATGTAAGGACATATAATATGCTAAACAGTACTATTAATAATGCTAAGACATACCCTTACCACTGAAACTCCACTCATTCACTCACATTCAAAATCCCCCCCAAAACCGAGAACAAACCACATCCTTTCTCAAAGAAAGTGTGTAGCAGCCCCCCACCACCACATCAGCTCAGGTGGTGCTCAGACTGGACTCGACCCCCTCCCCCTCCCCCTCCCCGGCCCCGCCCTCTCCTCACCTGGGATAACATCCGGGGCCGGAGTCGGTGCAGCGGGTGTTCGGCGGCGCTTTGCACACCGCTGATGGACAGATGGAGGGATGAGCCCCACGGGCCGAGGACGGATTAGATCAAGAGAGGAAGCAAAAGCACTCCTGTGTGTGTGTGTGTGTGTGTGTGTGTGTGTGTGTGTGTGTGTGTGTGTGTGTGTGTGTGTGTGTGTGTGTGTGTGTGTACGTACGTACGTGTGTGTGTGTGTGTGTGTGTGTGTGTGTGTGTGTGTGTGTGTGTGTGTGTGTGTGTGTGTGTGTGTGTGTGTGTGTGTGTGTGCATGCCCGTATGCGTGTGTGCGCACGTGTGTGTGTGTGTGTGTGTGTGTGTGTGTGTGTGTGTGTGTGTGAGTGTGTGTGTGTGGGCACGCTTATGTGTGTGTACTTGTGTGTGTGTGTGTGTGTGTGTGCGCACGCCCATATGTGTGTATGTGTGTGTGTGTGTGCACGCATCGCAACGGCCTGTGGCCAGCTGAGGCGTTGTTGCTCGGCTCAGAGTGATCTCCCACTGTGGTCACTGCGAGACACACACACACACACACACACACACACACACACACACACACTGATGATTGAAGTGTGCTGGCTGGCAGGTGCTGCAGGTCAGTGCAGATCACTCAACAGCACACAGGCAGCGTTAGCGGCGGTGGCAGCGGCTGTGTGTTAGCGACAGCCGAGCCCTTGGCCCCCACCGATAGCCTTGAGAGATGTAACCCTGTAGCTTGTGAGATGAGAGTGTCGCCACTGCTGGTCGGCCCACAGTCCGCTGTGGTGAGAGCATCCTCTCTGAGAGCATCAGAGAGAGAGAGAGAGAGAGAGAGAGAGCTGGGACGATGTTATCCTCACTCAACTCATGGAGCCGGCCTTCAGATCCACATGGGAGAGGAAGGAGAAGAGATCTGCCTGGACGTTGGAAATTGAAAAATTCTCAATGGGTTGTGTTTTGTGCATGTGAGTGTGTGTGTGTGTGTGTGTGTGTGTGTGTGTGTGTGTTTAGGTTCTTGGTCAGAACCATGCTTCCTCTCTAAGCCTCCCCCCCACACACCCCCACCCCCCCCCCCCCCCCCGCCACTCTCTCTTTCTATCTGTCTTTAGCGGGGCGCTCACATAAGTGCTGTAATTTGGATGCTCTGTAATTTGGCCATGGTGGTGCAGGGTTAAGTGAAGGCTGTCCCTACCGCCATGGGTACTGGTGTTTTGAATGGACAACGACACACACACACACACAACACACACACACACACACACACACACACACACACACACACACACACACACACACACACACACACACACACACACACACACACACAAACAAACACGCACACACGCACACACACACATGTTTAAGCACACCCACACACACACACACCCACACATGTTTAAGCACACACACACACCCACACATGTTGACGCACACACATTCATACACACACACACACACACACACACACACACACACACACACAGACACACATACACATACTTGCCCATATGTATAAGCCCACGCAGTTTTTGCAAAAAAGGCGCAAACACACATGCACACACACACACACACACACACACACACACACACACACACACACACACACAAACACACACACACACTAAGCCACCACTCGCTGCGTTCCATTTGGAAGCCATTATAAAGGGTTTTCTGCATTTTTATTACTTTCATGAACACAGTTTATAAGAGCCATGAGTGTGTCATTAGTGATTGTTAGTGTGTACGGGAAAGAGGAACCTTCACGTAGGTGCAGGGGAACGGATGATTAAAAATACACGCTGGCTCTCAAGCACATGCATGCACACACACAGACAAAAGACTTGTTCAACTCTGAAGAGGAAACCCTGACCAGCTCCCAAACAGCCCAGCAGAGCTATTAGTAAAGCACATTTTGATGGGGGAAGCTCTCTCTCTCTCTCTCTCTCTGTCTCTCTCTCTCTGCTCTCTCTCTCTCTGTCTCTCTCGCTCTCTCTTTTTTTAATATGTACCATTAGAAGCCATGGATAAAATGGGCGTTCGCGTAAATACAGCCACAGGTCGCAGGGGGAATGCCAAACGGGTCTAATTGAGAAACCACTCTTTCCGGCTTCCCCAGAGGAGGAAAAGCGAGATGTGAGTGTCCAAATGTTCTCCATCACAAGGGAGGCTATCTGAGGTGACTCGCACGCCCGGCAACTTTTGTCTCGATCTCGATCTCGATCTCTCTCTCTCTCTCGCTCTCGCTCTCGCTCTCACAAGCATGCAATGTATGGCTGGAGTTTTGTTAAGATCTCTTTTTCTGATTTTCAGATATTTTTCTGCATTGCTTCAGTTTGGCTTTCTCTTTCATTACTTTGGTCTTGCTCTCGATGTGTATTTAATACTTGCTAAGGGGTTGCATGTCATTTTTACATAATAATTATGGCAGTAATTAACAATAATAATAACAGTTATTATTATTGTTATAATTATAATTATTTGTAATTATTATTACTATATTATTATTATTATTATTACATAATATGTAATAAAATAATGTGCGCCCTTTTTTTTCTCTCTCACCAGTGATAAGATGAGGAGTGATCACCACTTGTGCTCAATTAAACTCTCCTCCGCTCGATCGTTTTCATAAAAAAAAATACATGAATAATGCACTAGCAGAATATAGGAAAAAAGCTCCACAATACCGGAGATTAGATTGTAGAATCGAGAGAGGGAGGGGGGTGGGGGGGAGGTGAGCGAGAGAGATAAGGAACAAAGAGCAGAAAGGAGAAGAGAGAGAGAGAGGGCAAGAAGCTAAACATTTGAACTGAACGTCAGTCACCAGACTTACTACACCCCCCGCCCCCCCCACACACACACACACACACACACACACACACACACGCACACGCACACACACACACACACGCGCACGCGCACACACACACACACACACACACACACACACACACACACACACACACACACACACCGGAGAAAGACAGAGACAGAAGTGAATCAAATTTTTCCCGCTTTTTCCCTCCACCCTCACAAATGATCGGCTACCGTTGCTCATATTCATAACAACTACAACAACAACAAAAAGAGACTCAAACTTCTCAGGAGCACCCAGAGAGAGAGAACCAGGCCAGCAGCCAGATGATGACTCACACAGATTGTAATCACGAACCACGATGAAGAAGGTTTTATGGTCCAAATGTGTGTGTGTGTGTGTGTGTGTTGATGTATCCTAGCGTCAGACGAGTTCTGTTTATGGTTGGCCTCTCTTTTTGTCCACTTGGCTACCTGAAGCAACAAAAACCATCACCCCCCCCCACGCCTGCCTGTCTTTCTCCACGCCCACCTGTCTGTGTGTCTGTGTGTCTGTGTCTCGGTCCTGTTTCCCTCTCGATATTCCACTCCCACTGCAGCTGAGACTTGTAAATCACCTAGAAACTTAACTATGTGTGTGTGTGTGTGTGTCCATCTGTCTGCTTCTGTATGGTGTGTGTGTGTGTGTGTGTGTGTGTGTGTTTTGCTCATAACCGCTGCCAGAAATGTGTGTGTGTGTGTGTGTGTGTGTGTGTGTGTGGGTCATGCAGGTTAAAGCTATACATCCACATTAAGCAAGACATTCCTCTAAAACAAACAGCGGCGTGGAAAGGTTGGGGAGCGGTCGAAAAAACGACCCAAAAAAAAAAGAAAGAAAGGTTGAGAGACAGGGACAGTGAGTGTGTGGGAGAGAGAGAGAGAGAGAGAGAGAGGCCCACGTTGACCCGGTCATAGCCTGGCCCACATGGGTGTGTGTGTGTGTGTGTGTGTGTTCGTGTGTGTGTGTGTGTGTGTTCCCTGACAGTGAACACTGCTGACAGTACGCAGAGACCCGACGGTGAGCTCCAGAGATCCGCGGAGAGAGATAGCCAGACAGCGGGAGAGAGAGAGAGAGGGGAGAGAGAGAGCGAAGATCCTCTATCTGGCCGTTAATCAGATTCCGTGCGGCTGGCGCAGGCGTGACCGTGGAACAGACCGCGGGTCAGCTGACCGAATGTATCGCCGCCGCGATGCCGTGAGAAATAGAGCCGCGTGCAAAGTCTTCACTGTGGTTTGTGGCGTTAACGTAACGGACGGCGTTTTTATCTTGTGGAGTACCTCCTACATTTCGTCAAAATGTAGTCTTTCAATGGTATCCACTCATATATCCACAACAGCATACTCCTTGTCTACGGGAGCTACTTTTCAAAGTCAAAGTCAAAGTGTTTTATGTCACGTGATTGTCAGTGAGATTCCCGTGACAGGGCGGGCGATACTTGGCAAGAAACCCGATTCTAATTCCGATTCTGATTTCTTGAGTATTTTGTGAACAATGGCAAAGGCTCCATATACATTTTGCAGGCTCACAGTGAAACAACAGCCTGGGTAATATTTCTGTTGAAAGGAGACAGACTGGAACGCGTTGTACTTGTTACTCTGTTGTGTATAGGTTTCTATCGTGCGTGAAATACTGTTCCTCATTTCATTTAAACTCTCTCTCACTCTCTCTCCGTCTCTGTCTGTCTGACCGATAAGAAATGGGTGTAACCAACAACCCCTTCAACCATTCACATGCACACTCACGCGCGCACACACACACACGCACACACGCGCACACACACACACGCACCCACATGCACGGTCGGGGCACACACACACACACACACACACACACGCAGACACATGTGCGTGGACCTCCCTTTCCTCTTGTGTCGATGAATAATGCTGCCAGGCCTTGACCGGTGGGGGGGAGGGGGGGTTGGGGGGAGGCATCAGCGCTGACACATCCCTCACCACATGGCCCGGCCAGAGGACCCCCACCACCACCACCCACCGGCACCAGCACCACCACCGCCACCACCACCACCCCCACCACCACCACAGCACTTAAAAGGGGAACTTGAAGCGCAACATATATCTCTATCTGTCCGCACACTGACAGTGGAATATGATGAACGGAAAACACAGTTGCAGTGTGTTTGTGTGTGTGTGTGTGTGTGTGTGTGTGTGTGTGTCTCTCCAGGGGGTGAGGGGTGGGGGGGGTGGCAGCTCAGCGCCGACGCGAGACACCTTCACCCCCAAGACGTCAGATTTTGGGGGTTAAGATTCGTGTCGGACATGTGGGCACATCCGGGTGCGGGCAGGCGAGGAAAGGCACGGCGGCGTCGAGAGGTAAACAAACACACGGCTCGTTTGCATGGACTAGCCCCAGATTGACTGTGATCCGAAGCCTCGATCGCCCCTTTAACAACAATTGGGGGGGATGGCTGGATGGCTGCAGTTCCCTCCTTTATTCCCAGAAGCAGAGTGATAACAGCGACAGAGGGGGGACGAGGTCGGGGGGGTGGTGGGGGGGGGTGGGGGGGGTGCAGGAGGCGATATGTGTCATCAGAGCGCCCGGAGGTGGCCGCAGAGGAAAACCCGGCGAGAGCGAGAAGCGTTCTCATGCTCGGCGGGTATATATAGACGAGACGAACGGAGACGCGCACACAAAACCACTATGACTAACTAGGCACAGGGACGGACACTCTCACGGGGGGGAGAGAGAGAGAGAGAGACAGAGACAGAGAGAGAGAGAGAGAGAGAGACAGCAAGCGAGACAGACAGACAGAGAGAGAGAGAGCGAGAGCGAGAGGAGTAAAAAAGAGTACACATAATCACAGGCAAACAGACACTCACACATAGCATCACGGTACAACCCCTCCCCCCCTCCTCCTCCACACACATACACCACCACCACCACCACCACCACCCTGTTCAGAGACATGAGGCATGAGAACGGTTCCATCTCAGTGGTCGGATCTGTTTCTCTTCCTGTTTGCATGGGGAGGGGTGGGGGGGTCTGGGTGGCATTTGTTTGCATGGGCTGAGGCCTGTGTGTGTGTGTGTGTGTGTGTCTGTGCGTTTGTGTCCACTTGACAACATCACACGTGTGCCAAAGAGGATGTGGTGTGTGTGTGTGTGTGTGTGTGTGTGTGTGTGCGCGTGCGCGTGCGCGTGTGTGTTGTATGCGTGATAATTCTGGCGGTGCCAGGTGTGAGCAGTCAGCCTCATCGCCAGTGTCTTCAACAAATCATTTAAATGAGCGCACCCAAAGCGTCCCCCCGCTTGTCCGGCAGCCGTGCAGAAAGGGTGCTGCTATTTCTGGAATAAATACAAAAACTAACAGCGACAAACGAACTAGAACTAGAAAATAGTCCTTTGTCTGAAGGTCCAACGACTCGTCTCCGCACCGACGTCAATAAAACAAAAACCGACGTTAATTCAGCGCCGATATTAAAACACAAATACGCATTTAGCTGTTGACTTTAGCCCCACACCACAGAACTTAAAGGTGCTTCAAAGGCCAGAAATGAGGAAAAAAAAGAGAAAAAAAAAAGAGAAAGAAAAAATCGCCGATAAGCGGCGAGTGTGTGAGAGCAGACATGCGTTCGCCGGCCCCCAGCGGTGGAGGGGGAGGAGGGGGAGGAGGAGGAGGAGGACGAGGAGGACGAGGAGGAGGAGGAGGAGGAGGAGGGGAAGAGGAACCATTAGCGTTTCACGGAGCCAGATGATGCTGGCGGTGGCCAGAGCGGACGGCGGCCCCTCCGGAGCGCCGGGGTTGGGGGCCGTGTTGAGCTAATTAACCCTGTTAATCCAAACGAGCCTGGGTCGCGGCTGGAAGGCTGGCGGACGGAGAGGGGGGGAGGAGGAGGTGTCGGCTCCGCTGTGTGTGTGTGTGTGTGTGTGGCAAGGGGGGGGGGCATATAAAAAAAAGGGGAGTAGGGTGGGGGTGGGGGGAGAGGGGGGCCATATATAAGAAGGGGAGTGTGGGGAGGGG
>PIJE02005429.1:9291-11791 GCA_002895965.2 Coryphaenoides rupestris
TCGTAAAATAAAAAAAAGGCCTCAAACAATATTAATGCAGAATAAATATGTGAAGAAGAACTGCAATGGGAAAGCATAGAAAGTAATAATAATAATAATCGTAACAATATTGAGAATTGGGAAAACAGGCCGGCATGAATGCTCTGGAGGGCCGAGTGTGTGTGTGTGTGTGTGTGTGTGTGTGTGTGTGCGTGTGTGTGTGTGGTGTCTAGTTGCTGTTGTCACCTGTCTGTATGCGTTTAATACATTGTCTCTTCCGTACCCATTCTGTTGTTGTCGTCACACACTGGGTGCTGTGTGTGTGTGTGTGTGTGTGTGTGTGTGTGTGTGTGTGTGTGTGTGTGTGTGTGGTCTGTTTTCAATGCTCCCACTTACTTACTGATACACACACACACACACACACACACACACACACACAGAACGTACACACACACATGCACACACACACACACACACAGGCGCATGCACAAGCACACACACACAAACACACACACACACACACACACACACACACACACGAACGTACACACACATGCACAAACACACACTTACAGCGTCACACACGCACATGAATGCACAAGCACGCACACACACACACACACACACACACACACACACACACACACACACACACAGCCACTCGAGTGTTGCCGAGGTGCGGTGACAAGTAACCAGGAAGTCGATGCGTCGGCGGAAAAAAATCGGGCGGGAAAACGTTCGCTGTTGTGTCCCGTTTTTAATGGTACTGGAAGTGGATTTGGAGTTAATCTGTCATTGATTGATTAGGCCTGGGCACCAATCCCCCTCTCCCACCCCCCCTGCCCCCACCACTACACACACACACACACACACACACATATATATACACACACACACACACACACACACACACGCTGCCTGCTGCACGGCTAGCAGCTCGGCGGCTAACGTGTCGTAGCGAGAGGGCCCGGAGGCCCCCCGGCCGGCGGGGTCCGTCGCCACGGCGATGCAGCAGAGAGGGAGAGGGAGAGAGTGAGAGAGAGAGAGAGAGCGAGAGAGAGAGGGAGGGAGAGAGAGAGAGAGAGAGAGAGGGAGGGGAGAGGGAGAGAGAGAGAGAGGGAGGGGAGAGGGAGAGAGGGAGTGAGAGAGAGCGAGAGAGAGAGAAGAATGGAGAGGAAATTGTGAAATAAAGTTGTCTATACATGTCTGTGTGTGTGTGTGTGTGTGTGTGTGCGTGTGCGTGTGTGCGTGCGTGCGTGTGTGTGTGTGTGTGTGTGTGTATGTGTGTGTGTGTCTTGCTGTACGCTGGCCGGTCGAAATGTCTCAATCATATTCATTCCATTTCTGTTTTGTAAAATGTCTCGTTTTTAAATGTCCACTCGACTGCTCTGGTCTTCGCTCAATCGAACGGCAGCTTTGAATCGCGTGAATCTCGCGAGGCGATCGGGTTTTTTTTTTTACGAACAAAATGGCCGCGCCGCTTAGTGGCCGTCGGTTACGGTTTTTTTTTCTCCCGAGCAGCGATTCAAGACACGATCAGTCAAGTGCGGAGTCCGAGTGTTCAATGATTAGTGAAGGCTATCTTTGTCTCGCGTCGCCACGCAAAACATTTTATATATAACGTTCCAGTGGTGCTCGTTTCAATCTGAACGTTGCTTTATTTTCGCTAATACGTCGCAGAATGTTGTCATCCACGAATTACACCGGGAATTACATGTCTGTGTTCTGTATACTGCTTGATCTGAAAGAAAATGTGAGAAAATGCTCTATCGTTAGTATAATAGTTGAGTTTGACGTTGATTGTGTACGTTAATTATACGAGCGCTGTGTTCGCTAATTGGTCCAATTTCCTTTATTGGCCGATCGCATAAATGGCGACATTACCACAAATTGGCGGCGGCCGTATTTCGACGGCTCGCGTAAAAAAAACGTCCGCAAAAAAACGGCGTACATCTACGATACGTTATGTACAATGCTAGCGCGCTAACACGCTATCCGTTGAAACACTTCCCGATATATATATTACAATATACTGCGTTTTAATATTATATATATAATTATAAGCTATGCATCGGCTGAAGGTTACCGGCTTTATTAAGAATAATGCGCTCGGCGACGAACAATTCTAGTGGGGCGGCGCAGGTGGCGGCGGCGGCGGCGCGGCGGCGTCTGAGGAGCTCTCGTCGTTGTCGCTTTTCTTTTACGTCGGAAGAGACTTGAGAATCGGACGCCGGAGACGCGGAGACGTCCGCCCCATTCAGGGACCGCCGGGACGCTCCTCATACAGCGACGGCCCACAATGAGCATAATGTCCTTGTACATATTCACGGCGTTCCCGAACCGGGTAATCCATTCATCCATTCGCGCCCTTTATTTGCTTTGTGCCTGTGTGTGTGTGTGTGTGTTGTGTGTGTGTGTGTGTGTGTGTGTGTTGTGTGTGTGTGCTTGTTTAGCGGCGGACGGCGGACGGTTGCAGTTGACTCACCACACTTTACATTGTGAGGATTATTTTATTCGGCCG
>PIJE02005429.1:14291-16791 GCA_002895965.2 Coryphaenoides rupestris
TCCCATAGCTTCGCGCATGCGCAAGAGGCGGGGGCGTGCTGTGGTCAGTCTGTCCTCAGCAGCAGCAGCAGCAGCAGCAGACCTAACAACAGCAGACCTATAGAAGCAGCAGCAGCAGCAGCAGACCTAACAACAGCAGACCTATAGAAGCAGCAGCAGCAGCAGCAGCAGACCTAACAACAGCAGACCCATAGAAGCAGCAGCAGCAGCAGACCTAACAACAGCAGACCTATAGCAGCAGCAGCATCAGCAGCAGCAGCAGACCTATAGCAGCAGCAGCAGCAGCAGACATAACAGCAGCAGCAGCAGCAGACCCATAGAAGCAGCAGCAGCAGCAGACCTATAGCAGCAGACCTATAGCAGCAGCAGTAGCAGCAGCAGCAGCAGCAGCAGCAGGAGGGTCGGTTGCTCGGTGCGTCGGTTGCTGGTCAGTCGGAGACAGAAGATGCCACCATGGTGAGCGCAGCGGCCAGTGGCGCTCCTCCTCCTCCTCCTCCTCCTACTCCTTCTCCTCCCTCCTCCTGCGTCCACCGCTCCTCCTGCTCCTCCTGCTCCTCCTCCTCCTCCTCCTGCTCCTCCTGCTCGGACCCCCCCCTCCAGACCTCCGGCCGTCCCGCTTAGGAGGAGCCGCAGAAACCAGCTCTCCTTGTTTTTTTTTTTATTAGGACTTTAACCCCACCACCACCCCCACCACCCACCACCTCCTCCTCCACCCACCTCCACCCACCTCCTCCCCAGCACCACCCCAGCACCACCCCAGAGGTCGACCTGTCGCCAAAACGCAGGTAGGTGCTGAAAGGACAGCGCCGTGCCGTGCCGTGCCGTTCCGCGCCTTTACGCGCCGTGCCGTGCCGCGCCATGACGCGCCGTGCCGCGCCGTGCCATGACGCGCCGTGCCGTGCCTTTACGCGCCTTTACGTGCCATTACGCGTCGTGCCTTTGCGCGCCGCGCCGTGCCGTGCCATGACGCGCTGTGCTGTGCCGTGCCATTACGTGCCATTACGCGTCGTGCCTTTACGCGCCGTGCCGTGCCGTGCCATTACGCGCCGTGCCGCGCCGCGCCGCGTCGGACAGGGAACCTTTTTCTCCAGGACACCAGAGAGAGACGCGGACGCACCAACTCTTGTGACGAAATTTGGAAGTTTCTTTTGCGGCGGGGGGTCTCGGAGCCTTGTGCGCTTTGTTGACGTCCAGCCAGTCAGCCAGCCAGCCAGCCAGTCAGCCAGTCAGTCAGTCAGTCAGCCAGCCAGGCGGTGAGGCTATGGGGGGCACCGACCACCTATAGGCTATAGGCTCCAATAATATCAGCCCTATATATGTGTGGTGTGTGTGTGTGTGTGTGTGTGTGTGTGTGTGTGTGTGCATGTAAGGCTACGACTGTACTATATTGATATTGATATTGATATTGATATCAATCTATCTATGTGTACTAGTTGATGAGTCAAATGGGGATATATTTACATTACATTTACATTACACATTTCATTTTTATCCAAAGTGACTTACAAAGAGTACATTTGATGAAGGAGACAGCAATATATCACTGTGGTACATGTATATATATATATATATATATATTATATATATATATATGTCCACCACCATATGCAATGCATGGCTCCCACGCACCATGTATGTATGTATTTATTTGAACAATAAAATACATAAAATAAAACATTAGAAGTATTAGGGTCTGCTACAGAGCGTTCATACAGTATATCAATATATCAATATAGGCTCTATTATACCTGCATCGCTTTCTATAAGCATGCATGTATACACACACGCACGCACACACACACACACACACACACAAGTTGAGTGAGTGTGTGTGTGTGTGTGTGTGTGTTTGCATGCAATACACACACACACACACACACACACACACACACACTAGTTGAGTGAGTGTGTGTATGTGTACTGTATGTCTGTGTGTGTGTGTGTGTGTTGTCTGCATGCAACACACACACACACACACACACACACACACACACACACACACACACACACACACGCCTGTAATGAGATGCATATATGAGGGTTAGTCGAGTTTCTTTTCCCTTCAAAGCGCTTGAAAGGCGAGACTGCGGATGGCCAGGGAGAGTTTCTGCGGGTGTGTGTGTGTGTGTGTGTGTGTGTGTGTGTGCGCGTGCGCGCGTGTGTGTGTGTGTGTGTGTGTAATGTATAGCCAGGATTCGGAATCGGTTCCTCTTTTAGTGAATTAATCCCCCCCCTCCCTCCTTCTTGTCTCCTTTCCTTTCCTTTCCTTCCCTTCCCTCCTCTCTCCTTTGCTTTCCTATCCTCCAGAACGACATGATCAGTAGCAGCAGCGTCTATGGTGGGTGAACTTTTTAATTCCTTTATTTTTCCTCGATAATATCCTTCCATTGTTCTCTTCCTCGCTCTATTTTGTCAACCTTAAATGGGCTTTATGCGTGTGTGTGTGTGTGTGTGTGTGTTCTTTTAATCATTGTGGAATTATTCTGCATATTCTCCATCT